>JANHAO010016547.1:0-14334 GCA_026873985.1 Saraca asoca
AAAAGATAAGAATCACATCAATTAGACAAGTATAGCTCAAGTTATGCAAGAATTACAGAAACTGCTCAATTTGGCCGAAAATGCATAAATTTGTTCCAATGAACCAATTGACACCAAATCCCAAATTTACTCTAACTCAGCTGGAAACATGCAATTTAAGACCTTAAAATTCTAAGTATGAGGATAAATAGATGTGTCAAATATTGTGTTATCATATACCCATCTTCATAAACTCCTTGATGGCTATAATTTTAGGCTCCCATTTAATGGCTAGGAAGCATAGGAGATTATGCACCAAAGTAGCATTTTAAAACTTCTTACCAAGAATACTCAAGTGGTTAACAATTATAATAAATCTTTGAACCATGTCCTTTATAGATTCACCATCATTCATTTTAAATAATTCATTTTGTGAAACTAGAGTGTGAACCTTTAAAGCTTTTACTTGGGTTATGCCAACGTGGGCCACTTCAAGAGCATCCCACATATCCTTTGTAGTAGAATAGCTTAATATCCTCTCATACTCACTTGGCCTAAGGGAATTTGATGCAATCCATTTGACCTTAAAAGTAAGAAGATGTTTCTTTTTCTCATCTTCATTCTTATCGCTTCTTGGTTTTAAAATGGTTATATTATTTTCAATCTTGGTCAGAAGGTTGTATTCACCTTTCACTATTTCCCAAATATCTATATCAGTAGCTTCAATAAAATCTTTCATTTTTTTTATTTTCAATATGTATAGTGTTGACCATTGAACGGGGGGGGGGGAGGGTTTGTTCAAGGGAGGACAATCTGGTAGAATAATAAAACTATTTAAATCCATAGGATCCTTTTGAGGTAGTTACTTCTTAATAGCAAAAGCCAACTCTGATACCAATTGTAGCTATAGATTCCACAAAGTGGGAGTGAATTGGTTTTAGGATTTTACAATTTTAAAGCAATTTTTCTTCAAAACCTTTTTAAGTTTTAGCAAAAATAGCAATTTATCTTGGAAGCAAGAAATGCATAATCACAAAGAATTTAGAAACATCAACAAACACAATATCAACTATCAAACAAAATTATGAATAATAATGAATCTAAACAAAATATAGTGTAGAAAGTAAAAGATTAGAGATTGAGAGATTTAAATGCTGATTTATAGTGGTTATTCCTTGAAATTTTGTTTCTAAGGTATACATCTACTTCTAGGCTCTCAACTAAGCTCAAATCCGCAATAATAGAAAAACTCCAAGTTTGAATTCGCACTTAGAAAAGCTAAATGCAATAATTACTCAATTGCAACCGCAACCCCTTTGAGATTCTCACTTAAAGAATAAAAAGAAAGAACTCAACAACTCTTCTACCCTAGGTAAGGCTACCCCTAGAAAATCCAATAGTGTTTGAATTGAATATAAGTGAAATAACAAGAACTCAACAATTCAAGATACAAAAATGAAGCTATAGAAGATTACATTCAATCAAACTTAGCTTAAATGTAAGGGGTGAAGTAAAGAATTGTAGAATAAATGAATTTGATAGTGTTTGTCTCTAAAGAGTTAGGTTTTTGCATTGAGAAAATGTGTGGAATGAGTATTTATAATAAGTGAAAGTGCAGACTGAAAAACTAGCTGTTTTGTGAAAAATTTGAATGTGTAATCATGATCGTGCATTCAAAAATTGAATTTTGATCAGAATTGTGACATTTAGATTTGAATGCATTGATTTGAATTGTAGAAAGATAGAGTAATAATTGGATTCTACTCACCAAAAATTGCAAGCCTTTAGTAAATCTAGAAAATCATGCAATCAAAATCATGATTAGAATTTTGAATATAGAGTTTAGAAGACATTGATTTGAATTATATGAAATAGTTCAAATTTTAATTCGAATCACTAAAATGTGCAAAGATTCAGCTAGTCCTAATAAGTTTGCAATCAAAATTGTAAAAGACTAGTGTAAAATCCCAATTTGAATTACAAGGCAAGAACACTTGCCTTGTTCTCACAATCTTGATCATAAAATAAGTTCAAACGCCCAATTCAAATTGCAGGTTTGGAAAGTGAAAAATAAAATTTGAAAATAAGCAATCCATAACCTCAATCGCAAGCTAGATAAATATGATAAATCATTTAGTAAAATATTGGAATGTTTTTAGTATAATTTTTCAAAAATTTTTTGATTAAGACAAGAGGAAACCTTCCAAAATAAAGTTCCAAAATTAAGCTAACTCTAATAAGTTTAAACATTTACAAAAAATTTGAAGCATGCCTAATCTATGTCTTGTACTAGAAATCTAAGGCCATCCATAAAAGATCCACTAAAATTAAACTAAATCAGCTCAACCAAAATCTTTTGTTGTCATCAAAATATAAATTCACTCAATTTAGAAAAATAGGGGCCAAGGATAACACCAAACTCCTTCCTTAACTTTTTCTCTACTTATCTATTTGTACCTCACCAATGTTGTCTTCAATACTTCAGTCTAGCATCACTTTTTGAAAGTTTTCGATATGCTTTTCTTTAGTTTATCTTTTTGAACTTGTTGTTGAAAATGAAAAGTCAGTTGCCACTATAGTTCTCAAGTTTATTATCTTTGTAGTTGTGTGTGAGTTACGCATTTTGGTGTGCTTTCTATTTAAGAAGTCCCACATCTAATGTCCTATTCCACAGGTGTGTCACACAAGACTCATTGCTTGCATAATGCAAGTCCCATACTTTGCTTACAAGTCCACTTATGTTAGGTTCAACAATCCATTATACTTTGCTACATACTCACTACTTAAATAAGACCAGAACTTAAACATGAACATGACAATTGCCAATTGTCTTTATGATCACTCGAATATGGCACGTTTATGGTATCCTTTTACCACAACTAACTGGGTTGAATACAGGGAAGTCCTTCCCTTTTGTTCTAGCTTGCACATTCTCCACAAGCTTCTTTTGTGACTAAACATTGGCACTCTATAAGCAATGTGAGGTTAAATCATTGTCACAGGTTAGTCCATGAGACTAAGTGAATGTTTTTGCATGTAAGAACATCACTGTAAGACAAGAATGCATGTGTTTGGTAGATGTTACTCAAACACAAACTACACCCTTCGGCTTCATCATTAACTCCTCCTTAAAAGGATTTGCATGTTCACCCCTCTGAATGAAAGCTATGCACTCTACCATAACTTTGCAAAGGACTCTTCCTTCACTACCCCTGCTACCTTCTTTTTATGCAAGTTTGGCATCATTAAGTTGCACATCTCTTGCACAGATAGACATTAGTCGAGATAAGATCCACCTCACTATGTTGTTGTTTTGCTACTCTTTGGGATCCAGGAATTAGATAACACTGATCCTAGTGCAAGACTTATCCTCATCATCACAATGTTCATTACCACCCTTATTGCTTCCTTGTCCTTCCTGTTGAAGTTTAGCCTTCAAGACACTTCGGGTAGCCTTTTGTGGACATTCTACACTTTGTGTAGCATATAGCATAAGAAATAAGCCAAGATCTTGCATATCCCTTTATTGTTGGATGCTAAGATGAGGATGAAAAGAATTTTTGTTATATATTTAGCTTTCTTTTATTCTTTACCTTTGTTATATATGTTATCATTGGATTTGAATTCATGTTAAACAAATTATTGAAAAGAATTTTTGAATATTTATCTTAATATACAAAAATACAAGTATATAATATTTATGTCCTTATTAATCTATGGGTCTCGACTACGTTATTACTTGCAAAGCATCATTAGTTCCTATACCTTTGACTCTTGCAATAGCTTTAAGATTCAAGACTCGATGCTCAGTAGAATCCTAATCTTAGACCCTCCAAAAGAGTTTAGGGATGTCTTCATTTTGCAAATTTATAATAGCTTTAGCAACTCCTTTGAGATTCCCAAGTGCAATGTGAATGCTACAAAGCCTTCAGTCAATATCATTTTCTTAGACATAGTTGATTTATTGAAAGGGTACCATAGAAAAAAAATGTGGTCTCAATCACACTCTAGTACCAAAATGTCACGGTCCAACAACTTGATTATCAGGATGTTTGGTGTTTAGTCTCTTAACATGAAACTTAGCCAATTAACACCTAAGAATAAGCTAGCTAACTAATCATATATGTAAGGCATGCTACATATAACATGTACAAGATAATAGAAATTTTTTTATTCTTTGGGGCTTTCATTATTGTAGTATAAAATTAATTTATGTTAACTAATTCATGTTTTATATAGAAGCCATACTAAAAACTTAAGTCAGATAACTTCAGTTGTTATTTTCTTTTCATAACATTAAATCCTATTATTATGTAATTAACACTTGTGTCTTTTAAATTTCTTTTACGGCTTAAAAGTATTTATTTTATTATAACTTAACATTTATTTTAATAACTAGACTTTATTTTCATAAAAGAAAATCTTGTTTCCAATTCAATAAAAATTCTTTTTGGTTGAAGTTTTAGTTATTCCTCATTCAAACCCAATTCAAGAATAAAAAAAATATACATATATGTAAATTGTGTGAATTATGGAATAATTTTACATTTAGAAATTATCAAAATAATTGGCCAAAAATACAGACATTCTCTGCCCCTCATTTTTGCAGAGCACCCATTTAGACTTGGATCAGTCTCTTTCCCACCCTTATCTTTGCCTTTCGATAGATGAGCCAATTTGAAGATAACCCCTAACCAACTTCAATAGCTAGGCATCGCCCCTTTTTGTTTGAGATAGTTGCCACTAGGGAACACATCTAGCCATTACACCAGCTTATGAGAGACCAATTAAACTCAACAGCACTAGGTGTTTTGTTCAGGAACCTCTATTGGTTAAGGACCATCCCTCTTTCTTAGCTAAAAATTGGATATCCAAATCATAATTCTTAGGTAGGAATAAGTATGCCCTTGTTCTATTTAATTTGTCTTTATCTTACAAATTTTAGAATTTCTTCTATTAAAGAGTGTCAAAACCCTACGCACTAATGTATTGTTGTAGTGTTTCTGTTTAGGATAGCAATAAATTAGGGGCTTGCAAAAAATTTATGAAGATAATCACATCCACTTCTAGCTCTAAACCAAAACCTAGGTGAGCAATTGTTGCATTAACTTTGAGAATCTTAGGCTTAATTTTATAGTTAGTTTTGATTGAGTTAAGAGGAAAGTGATTGGGAATTGATTATACTTATTTTAGATTGAATTCATGTAGCAACTCTGACTTCCCTTGGAGGAATTAAACTTCAAAAAAAATTTGATGTGAGTAAATCACTCACCTTACTTGCAAATTTTGGAATTTTCAAATTCCTTTTAATTAAGAGTAAGATTGGGCTATGTTGAATTAGAGTGATTTTTCTGATTTGAATAAATGGAAATTGGTTAAAATTTTACATTGAAAATGTACTATGAAGAACCCACTTGGTTCTTGTTGATGTGGGGATGTGGAGCAATGGGTACTTGAAATATGGACTTTAAAGTTATTAGTTTGTTATGATGTGTGAATGCAAAATCATTGGTTGTTTTGAAATGCATGCATAAGGAATTATTTAGCTACTAGAAGTCATTGTGTGGAATATTTGGCTATGGTACAAGACCATTTGTTTATTCGAGATATAACCCATAAAACCCTTTAGGGTTATTGATAATATATGTATATGTAATATGAAGTCATTGCCTATTCGAAATGTATGATTATAAAACCCCATAATCATTGGAAATGTGTGAGTGTGGCATCATTGTACCCTAGAATTTGCATAAATGTGAATGTTGTATGATTGCCTTTTTTTTTGTGTGTGTGGAAGAAGAATTGTTTTTTGCCTTTTTTTTTTGTGTGTGGAAGAAGAATTGTTTTTTAATGTAGAATTGAGCCATGTAAATTAGACTACTTAAAATTTGAAATTGGTATGTTTGTGACATGGATTTGTGTTTGAAGTGGAAACTGGATAAGGATGGCTCATTGTGTAGCTTCCTTTGTGAAATCGAAATTGAATGTGATATGGCCATAAATTGTTGAAATGATAAGGAGGACTAGAGAATTGAAATGAATTTAAAATTTTAGGTGGTAAGTTACTGAATGAAAGAAGCCTATGGTTTTAATACTTTTCTCTTCTTATAATTGAGTATTGTGTTGATTTTGACAAACCTTCCTTTAAATCTTGTGTTGGTTGATAGGAATAAAATGAAAAATTTTCTAGTAGAAAGCCAAGAAAAGCTGATAGAGAGTTTTATGTATAATATGGATATGTTATGAACATATAATAGAACCATTTAGTCTATATAGTTTATTATCTTACATGTAAAGAAATAGGGAATTAGGTGCCTTCTAGTGATGAAAACTATGTAATTAGACAACTAGTGGACAACTTGAATAATTGTGTTGTCATGCCTTAAATTTTGGAATGTGACCAGGGTAGGTAAACACCTAGTGGCATCTACCTACATGTTTTACACTTACTCTCTCAATGCATATTACATGTTAAACTTCAAAAAGAGTACCGATAATTTTTTTTTAAATGCTTGTGATTTTGATTCACTAACAAAAAAGCTATTAACAAATTTTAGTAGAACTCCATCTATATAACTTGTTCCTCAATATCAAAACTTCTCATACAAGTCTCAATTTTTGACAAACATTATAATGTATAAGAACATAATGACTCAATGCATGTATACATGAGACCATTTACTGCTAACTATTCCTCCAAGCATTGTTTCATCCTTCTCAGCCTAAGTGATCTTTGAGACAACGATTAATCTCTAACTTAAAACATTTTTGTTTTTACAAAGAAAACATAGTGAGTTTCAATGAAACCCAGTAAGTAAATCACTTACTCTATATATTGTCCATTATTAATATACAATTATACCAGTATCACAATTTACAATATTCAACCTTCATAAAACACAAAAATATTTAGTTTAACTATAATAGATATACAATTAACTGGTCCATCTATACAGTTTACAATTTTCAAACAATGAACTTAACACAGTGTTCATATTTCTAATAACCTTCCGACTTGTTCTCTCATTTGTTGTCTTATCAAATGTTTCTTGCTTTGCTTAACTATTTACATAAAGTGAAGGAAAACTAGCTATGATTCTATACCATAATGGCTCAGCTAAAATTTGGTACAAATGCCAAAAAGAATCTCAATTCATATTTTTACATGACAAGTAAATCATAAAACACCTATAAGAGAATGAGTTATTTACTTACAAGTTTCATACATAGTCTTAATCAAGTGAACCATACCAGTTGTTTTTTAATGTTCTTCAAGTACTCAAATATTTCACATAAGCTAAACTTTGCCAATATCTATATCACTTTCTTATTTACAAATTTCTATCTCAAGTTTTCATATTTTTACCTTTACTCATTTTTTGTTTGATCAAGTGTACCATTTTACATTCACATTTCTTATGAGGCATCTTTTAGATACCAAATTAAAGTTTTAGGGGCTACCTAATCGGTTCATTAGTAATACCCTAATGCATAACCTATCCATAATCATTCATTCCCACTAATTACTAGTTTAGACAAACATACTAATTAGTGATTTGATTTAGTAATATCAAGAAACTACCATTTAGGTAACTTTCAAATATTCATCAAATAAAACTTAATATAGGTATTAGATACATAAGAGAATTATTACTTAGCAACTTCAATCAGACAACAAGAATGACTTTCAGTCATTCTTCTGTGAACAATGACATCCTATAGATTATTTCACGTGTACTCTAAAATACCAACAAATATCCTGTTATTTCTAAATTATACAATTAAGTATTATTAACTCTAAAAGTTCAATGTTTAAAAACCTAATATAGTGTCATAAACCATTTCCATTGCTTCCTATGTGAGGAAAATAAAAGTTAGTGTAATCCATCACATTTACCTAACACACAAAACATCGTAATACTCCAATCACATTCTATTCACTTTCACTATACAATCTTATCCATTCGACATTTAATGGCACCAAGTAGGTTCCATCAGTTCAATAACTTATGTGAATATAAACAAACATCAATCAATGAACTAATCCACGTCTAAGAAACATTAGCTTAGGCAAATGAACTCAATTAAATACCATTCAACAATAAAAAGAAACATACAAGCATTGTCTAGATCCTAGTTGATTCACTTTAG
Source organism: Saraca asoca (assembly GCA_026873985.1). NCBI lineage: Eukaryota > Viridiplantae > Streptophyta > Magnoliopsida > Fabales > Fabaceae > Saraca > Saraca asoca. The sequence continues at coordinate 8,131 of JANHAO010016547.1, forward strand.
TGCACATAGTTCCATTAGGAAACAATAATGATGGAGAAAACATATAAGCATTGTATTATCTCAAATCAATTCACTTTTCTACACATAATTCCATTTGAAAACTTTAACAAAATGGAAACCAATAGACATTGCCTAAACTCAAATCAATTCACTTTTGATGTTAAAAAAGCCATTAAAAAATAATAACAAGGTGGACCCAATGTAATATTCTTCCAGTAACTGACCAATTCAATTATTTTTCATTTCTATTCCTCTACATTCCACATATTAATCTTCCCTTATCTCTTCATCATGATAATGGCCATATATAATTTTAATTTGCATTTGTACGTGGCTTGAAGAATTTTTCAAGGATCCACATCAATCAATTCACAGCACTTTCAATCAATTTAGAACAAAATCAATCAAAATAATAATAACATTCTACCACTTAGTCACCCAATTATACAATCAATCTTTTAACATGTATCATTTACAATAATACAATAAAGAAAACTTCAAGGCTCAAGTGAACTAAAAAACAATTGAGTTCATAAACCTAACCATATAATCAACACAAATCAATAGAAGAAGTTCTAGACAATAGCTTATAACATTTCAAAAAATATTCCAACATATTTTTCGTTTCCAAGGCTCATGATTCGAATCACCCTTATTACACTATTTTCATAACATGCTCACAAGATAAGGCATGAATTCATGCCTTGCAATTTGAATTGATTTTTGAACTGATATTGTGCAATTTGAATTGATGCTTCCTAACCTTGATTTTTGATTCTAATCATGATTCAGATCTTGATAGATCTATACTTCTTGAAGGTTTGCAACTTTAGGCGAGTAGACTTATTTGAACTAAATTTCTTAGAGTCAAATCAAAGCACTCATATTTGACTCCTACATTTCTAATCGCGATTCTACAAAGGTAACTCTCATGTCTAGTTTCATGCAAATCTCACAGTACAAACACACATTTCTATAAGGGCAACTCTCATTTTTCATTCTCCTCAACAACTTTAGTACTTCGCTTGCATTGTCACACATTCCAACTAATTCAAAGTTCTACAATTATGCCTTTCAATTAGATAACCCAACCAAATATAACTCTCATTTCATTTTCCTAGATATTATCATATTCATTAATCTATGCAATCTATCAATTCCTTATTACATACATAACCACACATATGACACAAGTCCAATATAATCATCAAATAACTTCAGCTAAATCAAATCATAAAGTAATACAAATTTAGCCCACATTTGGTCACAAGGAAATCAAACATTCTATTAGCATAAAGAGAGTGAGTGATTTACTCACCTTAGACAAATTCTTTGGACAACAAATGTCATTCTAGAAAGGAGAATCAACCACAACACTTCAAATCTTCCTTCAATTCTCTAATGATTGCTAAAAAAAAACTCCAAAAATTTCTATCTTTAATAAATTGAAGCTAGGGTTTAATAGGTATAATCTTGATTTGTCAAGAGAACTATGAAGAAAACTAAAATTGGAGATGCAAATATACTTACCCACCTCTAATAAAGGAGCAAGAAGCTTTGGTAGAGCTGCATCCATTATTGGACTATTAAAGTAGAGTAGCGGCTAGTTTTCTTATTGCAGAGGAGTTTCAACCTCACTAGCTGCTCCTCTCCAAGCTTCACCATTGAATAGCAACTGGAGACCAATTATGAGATGGTGAAAAACACCAAGAGTCTAACGAAGCTGTTGTTGCTCTCCAATTTACTGGCGTGCTCGCAAGGAGAAAAAGAAGAAGAGAAGTTATGGACTTTCGGGAAGAGAGAAGGAGGAAATAAGGAAAGTAAAATTCCTTTGACCCTATTATAGTATATATATTAATTTTTTAAAAGCCAATAATACAATAGATGATAGTATAAATTATTTCAAAGTAAATTGGTTTATTTGAAGCAAGCAATTTTTAAATGTTTATAATAACTATAAACATTCAATAAGTAAAAATCATTTGAACATGTATTTAATCAAATCTAAAATTAACTTAATAAAATACAATGTACATATTACATATTTCATTTCTTTCTAACTTATTAAAATTGAAATGTACTTAGTAAAGCTCAAGTAACAAAATTTGTCATCATTTAATTTGTATTTAAAATAGAACTTATAAGCAACCATTAATAAGAAATATTTTACTATTCAAAATAATTTTTTGTAAACCTCTAGTTTATATTCATATCATTAAATAAATCTAAAAAAAATAAAGAAACGCTTTAAAATCACTATTATTTACTTTTTGAAGTCCACTTTATAGGGCTCAATGAAAAATAAAGTTCTCATCTTATTGCAAAATAAATCAAATAACCCCCTTCAATATTGAAAACTACGGTAATTTATTAAAAGAAACACAAATAGTTTATATTAATATTACAGAGATTACCTAATAGAGATATAGGTCATAACATGTGTTGACCATAATAATACATGAGGCAACAAATAATGTAGATAAATTCCCTTTCATAACTAAAATGTTACTTATTTAGCATGTATTCATTTAACCAACAAAAACGAATTGATAGCTTAATGTGGATAAGCAATTTACTTACTGAGTTTCGTTGATTGTTCTTGTTAAAATATTTTTTTTTCAAAGCTTATGATTGCTTCCACTTCTATAATGCCACTAGTTGTAGGAGTGGATCCTGTGCCTTGATTAGTTGGAGTAAGCCAACTTAGCTTGCTGAATCATAAAGACATCTAAAATGGAAATTCTATTTTGGCAAATCGGAGAAGTTATACATTTTGCATTATAGTGTCACATCTTGTACATAGTATTTTGAATTTGGGTCAAGTTAGATGCATGAGTTTATCTATTGTGTATAGACTGTGTAAGGGCATGTGACCTTAATTTTACAGATCTTATCGGTTGGGTTAAAAAATCAAAGTACTCTCATAATTTGTTTAAAACCAACTTTTGTAGAATTCATTTAATTTTAAAACACTTGATTTTATTTCATTTATGAATGAATCCTTATGTTTGGAATCAACTTCTAAAAATGTGATTTTAATTGATTTGAAAATGAATTCTTGTATTTGAAACTCAACTAAAATACATAGAATTCATTTCAAATTTATACTTTTTACTTTGTTATCTTTATTTTAACATTGCTTAACATAAAGGATAGTATTTCATGAAACATAAACTCTCAAGCATTTTGTCAAACAGTTTAAGGATTGATCAATAATCATTATTTTCAAACACTGATTAATCCTACGATCAATAATCTAATACCCATCTAGTAGCATTAATTTTCAATAGAAAAAGTAAAACAAAATTTATAATGAATCTATCAATAGAGTTCTTCCCTAGTGCCATGGCATGAAATTGCCTCCCTAAATAAAACAAAGGGAATAAATGTTACCAATCAAGCAGTAAACAAATGGAATGAAGATTGAAGAAAGACATTGAAGAGAAAAAACAATGAGTGAGGTTGAGTCTTGGAGGAGAAGCATATGAATTTGGGAGTGTTTGGTGCTTTGATGATATATTAGAGTGAATTTGCTAGAATTATTTTTGTCTTACATATGAGAATCTAAATATTAAAGAGAATGCTAGGGGCAAAAATGTCCAATTGCAATCTTTTGACTCAAATGAAATGACTAGTCAAATCCTTTATAAATTTGCAAGATTTCATAATGGTATGAATGTAATTAAAATAAAAATTATAAATGAAATGAAATCTTGTTTGACTAAAAATCCAAACATTAATTGAAAAAAATTCAATTTTGAATTGAAATGAAACCTTGTTTTCATGTTATTCCAAACATGGGGTCAGTTAAACTTTTGAAAAAAAGATTTTTTGAAAAATTTTACAAAAGTAATTCTATTTTAAGAAATGTTCAGGTGTCATTCTCTTTTTGTTATGAAATAAGCTTGGTTTCTATTGCTTTCATTCAGATTAGTTGTGTTCAATGGATGAAGAGGCTTATAGAAGGCCATCTTTGTATGATTTCTTATGTCGATGAAGCATCTAGGTGGGGGCATGACAATACACCATCTTTATTTCAAAAATAATGAACAACACCTACAATATATATCACAACGAGGCAATCATAAGCATTAAATATATAACACATAAGCAACCAATTTACTCATATAGGCAAAAATGATGTGTTTATGTAATTCAAACAAATGCAGATAAATATGGTGAAAAGTGAAAAAATTCACGAGACAATATTTATTTGAAGAGGGCTACATCTTTCATTCACCTAAAGCCGTGTTATAAGCTCTAAGTGTGTAAGGAAGGTACCAAGCTACACACTCGTACCCTAGACTAATGCCTCGCCACCCACTCAAGTCATTGGACACTTTTTCCTAAAGAGCATTATAAGCCAAAATTACACTTTCACAAGTAGACATGCTTTTTACGAGGATGTTTGACATAAGGATTTTTCTCCTAATTCAAAAGAGATCTAATATGCCAAATACATTGATACAAAAATAAAAATTTAAAGATTACAACGATGTGCTTATCTACTTGCATTAGACAAGTTACCATGGGTAAAATTATATAACTATCCTCAAAATAGGAAAAATAAGAAAAATAATTTACTTATGTATTTCCTCTCAAATTATGCTACATGACCTTCTCTTTTACTTAATTTTTGTGTCAAATTTTGTCTAAGACCGAATACGTTTACTTGTTGAATTTGGTTACAAAGCCCAACTTGTGACCCAATGCATGACCTAAATTTACGAAAGTGTTCAAACAAGAGTGCTATTTATCATCGAATTGGAAATTTTACATGGATATGTTGGGAAACCTGCCCTGACTTGTACTTCATAGAACCCTTAAATTTGTGGATGCACATAGCAATTATTTAAGAGTCTAAATTTTAATTTATTATTTAGGTGAAATTTTCATACTATTGATAAAAAGAAAGATATTATGTTATTAAAAAAGTAACAGTAACTAAAGATTTTTACCAACTAAGTAGTAATAAAAAAGCTTTAACTATTTTTTAATGACATGACAATACATAATTGGATGATAATGTAAAATTACTTTACACTGACCATAATTAAATTTAAATATATTATTTAATGCTTAGCTAAATGAAACAAAATTTTGGTAAGTACCTTTTTGATAAATTTGTCAATTGACTTGTTTCATATCCTGACCAAATGACATTTATTTGATCTTTTTATTAATATTACATATATATATATATAAATTTTTAAGAATGATTTTATCATTGAAAATTTTATGGTAGTAGAACAAAAAAAAAATGTATGCAGTGGTGGAGCTAAAAATTTTGTCTTGGGGGTTGAGGGTTAAAAGGTAAAACTTTGTTTTGGTGCATACTAAAAAAGTTATCATTGTTTTTAAAAAATTTTAATTTTTCAATAATTTTTGTGCAAGATATTATAATTTTTTTAAAAAATAATTATATGTAAAAATATTATAAAACATTAAACAAAATTATCAAAATCCATTTACAAGGTGATAACACACAAGTTATTTAGACTTTTTACAAAAAAAAATGATTTTAATAAAAATCTATAAAATTTTTAAAAAGATAATTATTTTTATAAAATTATGAGTATGCATAAATGCTTTTTTTTTAGACATTTATAAAAGTTTTATTATGAAATTTAGGATAATAAAATTAAAATGAGAATAAGTAAGCGACAATACTATGGGTTTTCATATATATTAAAACAAAAAATTTGGGTCAATGCTTTTTTAATTTTACTGTTACTAAATTATTGAATTATTAATTTAATTTTTTTAATTTTCTAAATTATCAAATAATATTTTGATTTCTAATTTTTAATATTTGAATTATTTATTTATTTGAGTAATAATGCAATTTTGGTATCCAATTAATATTATTGAAATGATTATCAATTTAGAATTTGGTGGTATTTTATTTAAATATTTAATATTAAAATTATAATTTAAAACATTTGAATATTTCAATGAGTTGTATAATTCAAAATTTAAATAATTTTAATAATATATTATCTAATTTTTATTATAAAATGAAATTTCATGCAAGGAAGAAGTAGAATGTAAAGATACTAAAGAGAAATAATATACAGAGAAGAAAGATATTTCTTATTCAATTACTTCATAGAAGCCTGTATTTATAGGCATACAATCATAAAGATAGATAACCTAAAAGTCAAGAAGAATAAATGAGATTCAATGGTCTTGAAAGAGATTCAA
>JANHAO010016548.1:0-14358 GCA_026873985.1 Saraca asoca
CTTTAATGTCTAATCCACAGAATGTTTAGTTGTGGCTGCCATAGCACTCAATCAAATTGGTCTAGGGCACCCATCTACACTAACATAGTTTTCATCTGTAGGAGAAATAAGGGGGTAAACTGGTCATGTGTAATATGATTGGACTTGGAGATCTGGTTCTGGTTCCTTGTTGGATTCCTTTAGGTCCAAAACCGCTGGATAATCTCAGGAAACCCTCAGGTACACTTGTGACCACCCAATGACAGTTGGCGCAATAAAGGGGAGGGTATAATTAAATAATACAACTCATTAGTGTTGTGATGGTTTAGGGGTGATCTAATCGGTTCTGATTACCTATTGGAATTATCTGGATCCAATCAGTATTTGTTTTTAAAGAATAGAAATATGTTTTGAAATATTTTATTTATATCAGATTTATGAAAAAGCTATTTTAAGAAATACATAATGTATGTCATAAGAGAATTGTGAAAATGATTTTTAGAAAATTTTGGTTTTGAGGGAAATTTTGTTTGACAAAAATATTTAGCTTAAAAAATATATGTCTTTTTAATAGATTTCATATAATTTGTAAATTGACTATTCAATCTGTGGTGGGACTACTCACTCACTAAATATTCAAAACTCTTTCAATAGAAAAAAAAAGGAATAAAATAGTAAATGCATATAAATAGCAATTGATAAGATAATAATAGATAGGTGTCAAATTAGTTTATGTTTCGGATGCTTAGTAAGATAATATTTAGTTTGGACCACCGTGTGTTTGATTTGTGCTGCGTATGCTTTGCTGGGTGTATAGCCCATATTGTTTATTTATGAAAACCTTGTATAAATTGATGTTGTAATTTGGCTGTAAGATAGGAATATTTAATTTAATATGTTTGTGATTGAGTCCTGGATGCCCAGTAGGTTGTTGTTGTCTAGTTTGGGCCACTGTGTGTCTGTTTATCTATTATATAGATTTTGATGGGTGTGTGACCCTTGTTGTGTATTAAGGCCTTGAACTTGGGCATCCAGATTATAGGAGAAACTCTACCGAATTTTTCACAGAAATAGATGTATTCATAAGTCCGTGTGCATAGTCAAGCTTGTAGGAGGTTTCCTATGGGTGACATTCTACGTCGTTCACGTACCCCCTAGGTGGGTTGTGACAGGCAAGCCGCCAGCAATACCTATAACAGGAGCACTGGAGGAATTTGTTATAGACACATGACCTTCCGGTCGATTAACCAAAGCATTTGAGGCTCTAGTGGCTCTTCCTCTCGCCATTGAAACTACACAAGAAATGAACCGAAATATGGGAAATCAACCAAAAAATAGCTGAGTCCCCACAGACAACGCCAAAATGTTAACAATGGAATTTGGTTCGGTTCAAATCTAGCCAACCCGAAGAGTTCTTAATGACTCAAGCTACAATCCAGTTGGAACAAGTGAAGAACGAAGGAGACGGAGAGGAAAAGCAACAAGAGATGCAAAAGGATTTTTAACGTGGTTCGGCTAAAATCAGACAACACCGATCACTATGTCCACATTGTTGTATCATTTATCTAGAGAAATTTTCACAGAGTTTCAGTATATATTTTTGGCTTACTTTACGGTGATCTCCCTTCTCTTTATTTATAGAGGTTGGGAGCTTACAAATATAATTTCTCAAGTTGTATTTTTGTTACTTCAAATACATCAAGTAATAAATACAGGTGACAAGTACGGCTCCTATAGATTGGCTTCTACAGACTGTTGGCCGACTTCTGTAGATTGCTTTCTATGAGTGGGCCCATGTCAGTTACTTCTTGCATACTGGCGCTATGAATTTGGTCTGAGAAAATGTCTGCTTCATATTTACCCTCGGCGAGCCCTTAGTTGGGCGAGATGTTGCATCCTGTGAGTTGGGACTCTTGATCTGAGATCGTTGTTGTCCTTTAATCAATAATGTCAAGCTCATAAGCTTGCACTTAGTGATGTGAGCTGGGACTTTTACCTCGTTCTGTGTTCTTATGACTAGTGATTTGATGAACTTAATAGAAAGCATCTAATTTAAATAAAAAAATAAATATAAGGGTCCAATTAAAAAATTTTAAACTACAGAAATCTAATTAAAAATTAAACAAAATTATAAAGAAAGTAAAATAATTTAACCTTATTTATATTATCATATCTCTCTCTTTACGTTATATAAAACGACCCCTAAATATATGTAAATATTTTTTCAAAAATCATTTATTACTATGTGATTTAATATCTAACAAAAATCACTATCCAGTGATTAATTAGTTATAAAAGAAAACAACCTATGATTTAAAAATATGCATATACTGCTAGCCAGACCTCGAATTGTCAATATTTGATGTCATGTTTTATATATTAAAAAAATAAAATTAGAAAATCTCAAATCAAAATTAAATATTGAAATACTCTTTTCCACACAAAAGTAAATTCTTATTCAAGAAAATTGAAGAACGACTTTTATGCCCCACATTGTTGTAAAATCTTTGGGTTTTCAAATCTCAAAATAAAATTACTCTACTTAAAGTAAAATTGTTTTACGAACGCGCCCATTAGAACCACAATATAAATTCTTTATGTTAAGCATCTTGTTGAGATTTATAAGTGGACTTGTACCATTTGCATGATCAAGAAAAATTCCAGGAGCAAACAAATTTCTTAAACATACTAGAGTGAAGGACATTTACAAAATCAAGATAAACACGAAATATTATGTATGGTAAGCCAAATAACACATCAGAAATCCAAGCTCTCTTTCATTCTATAACATTCCAAAATAGAAATTTCGAGATTTGGTTGTACAAAAAATAAATTTTTGTAAGATGTTAATTTTTCAGATAATAAATTTCTTTGTAATTTTTTCAAAAAATATTTAAAATTATTTGATTAATAGTAAAAATTAAAAATTCTTCTTACCTAAGGAAGGATATATAAATAATTTCTCACATTTTATAGAAAGTAGAATTTATTGAGAAAACCTACTTCCTTTATTTTATTAATTAGTAATTGATCAAACAACACACATATCTATTACTTCTAAGAAAATTGTTCATCTCATATAACTTTCTATTAATCAAACGATAATATATGTTTTAAAGATCATAATTAAATCTCCTCTCTCAAAACACATCTCCCTCCATCCAAATTTAACCTCTAATAATTTCATCAAAATCATAAGTAACCTAATTCTTTGTTTGGAATGTCTAAAAAATAAGATTTTATTTTATTTTAAAATGAATTTCTTTTTAAATAATATTTGGATTTAAGTTAAATCTTGTTGAAATTACATTTATTCTATTATGAAATTCATTAAATTTAACAAAGATTTCATTAGAATTTATTTTATTTAATCTAAAATAAATGTTATATTAATAACTTTATCCTCATTTTAACATTTATTTGTCATGATACTATTAAAATCTATTTTTTAATTAAATTTCATGTAATTTTTTAATATATTCCAAACAAGAAAATTCATATGTAAATGAATTAAAATAATTATTTTTGACATTATTTTTAAATATTAGAATTCTTTACAAATGAATTGAAATCATTTCTATTGAAATGAAATAAATTAAATTTTAAACAAATTCATTCTAAACATAGCATAAGTGAAATAGACTTAAATACTTCTAGAAGTTTTAAAAAAGAATAAAATTAGGATCACAAAAGTAAAATATAAATCTATAAATATCAGGTTATAAATAAGGTGGCATGATTTTTTTGGTACATAAATAAAATCTCATGATTGTTATAAACAAAGTAATAAGCTCAAATTCATCTTCTCAAAGTTTTAGAGATGAAGAAATATTTTTACCATACTAATTATTGTAAATGAGACGAGTTTGGTTGTAAGTGTTAACAATTAACATGGCTCGAGGAATTATATTGCGTTTGTTTGTGTTTATTATATAGCTATATAATTATAATTTTTTGTCTTTAAAAAATAAAATTTGTACTACATATAATTAATTTTAGTATTTATTATTTCATTGAAATTTTTACCACACTTTTTGTTTGACTCAATGAGTCCATCTTTGCTCACATTCAGCAAGATGACTTAAGTTTTGCTTGTAAATTTGAGTTGGTTATTATTGTTATTTATAATTTTTTTTATAAACATGTTATAAATTTAAGTCCGTTATTCACATTTTACACTTATAATTATTTGCCAATTGACTTTTATAACAAACTTCTTACACAAAAAAAAGAAAGATAGTGCTAAATTAATACATGTGTGTGTGTGACTTTCCTTCCGCATCACGTACATGATTAATATTTTAAAGTAAAACGAAAATTTACATCATCCATTGAATGTTGATGGTTCTAAATTCTTCACGTCACGAACACACACGCTCACATGTGTGTGTATATATATATAGGTGACTTTTATACATCTAATTAATATCTTTAGTAAGAGAGAGGTAAGTGACTTTTCTTTCACGTTATACACCTATTTAATATCTTATAGCAAAAAATATAAACAAATTTTTTTAAAAAATATCTAGAATATAAATTATTTAAATTATTAATTGTTAACCTTTATTAATGAATAGACCAGTTGGTAAATTTGAAATTCTAATCTTAAAAGTTCATAAATAATTTTTAACGAACTCTTTTTTAAACTCCAAGTAACTAATAAACAAATTTATATCATGTTGTGGATATTTTTTGAACTACACATATGGACTGACAAAAGTCCAATAAATGAATCCAGTAAATAAGAGTCCAACTTAAACTAGCATCGAGGTCGCTGAGGGAAGGCACAAGTGTGCCAAAATGCGAACTCAAGTCGCTAAACTACAAGGCTCAATAGTAACCTCAGACCGCTGACAATGAGATCTAGCCCGCAGGTCGAAGAACGCTCCCTGTGGTTAAGCTCGATGAGGGATCAACTTGCAAAAATCAACTTGTAGATACCAACTTGCAGACGTCAACTTGCAATTATTTTATTATTCTTTTCCTTTTTGAACTACGTTAAGATTGTACATTCCAATAACTATAAATTGGGGTTAAACTCATTGTACAAATAGAGGCTAGTTTCTGGACAGTGAGGCCAATTCTAGATAAAGAAAACTCTCTACAAAGATAGAGAAAATCATACAAACACCATACACTATAACTCTACCAAATTATACAAAGAAATAAAATATCTGTGGACATAGGGGTCGATCAACTAACTTTAGCCTAACTATGTTAAAAAACTCCTGGTGTCTCTATCTTATTCTTCCTCTTTCTCCATCTCCCTCTCTTTCTTTAGACTCACTAGTTTGTAGTTTGGGGTTTATTAAACTTTTCTGGTTGATCAAATTCCACCATTAACATTTTAGCGCTGGAAGGAGGGCCTATATTACATTCTGGTTGATTTTCTGATCAATTATGATGGCTAGAGGAAGAAGTAACAGAAGTTCAAACACTCTAGTTGACCAGCCGGAAAGTCATATTTAACAACAGCGAGAACTAGTTTTTCCTGTGGTAAGCACATCTACCATCCCTGTTATAGGAATTGCTATCGGTTTGCCCCCAATAGATCACCACATGCCTGCTATTACTAATCCTGAGATTGATGGAATGTAGATGTGGCACCAACGTCAGTAGGTGCTTGAGAACACAGTGAAAGAATTAATCGAGACGGTTAAAGTGCTAGCACAAGCACAAATCCTGGGCATGTGAAAGCAAGTTGAGGTCTTTGCACCCAAAGAAGTCCTTCAGCATGCTGATTCAACTCGCCCCTCCAGCTCACAGATAAAATCGGAGAACCATCAAGCTTGTGAGCATCTTGATAATCAGCAATGTGAAGGTTCACGTCGAGTTGAAGGGCCAAACAGGACCAGTCACAAACACCTATCAAATCAATGTTCATTAGGTCATGATCAGAAAAGGCATAATGTCTTAGATCGTTACTCCCATGACCAGGAAAGAAAAAGGAGCAAGCGATCTTCAAGCTGCCAATCTGGAGCATAGAACCAGATAGTCAAAGAACTACTTCAAAGGGTAAAGCAGTTAGAAGAACACCCCCGGGCGGTCGAGATCACAATGAGGAGAGGACACCATTCACTAAAGAGATCAAGACAAAGCCTCTTCCTTGCAAGTTTAGAATCCCTACAATCCCGCAATACGATAGGGATAGTGATCCATATGACCACCTACATATGTTCAATGTACAAATGAATCTTCAGACAACTAACTCTCTGGTTAAGTGCTATGTCTTCCCAACTACACTAGGAGACATACCTCAAATGTGGTTAAGGAATCTCCCAACTCACAGTATTGACAATTGGGAAGAATGGCAAAGAAGATTCATTAATTAATACAAAGTATTAAGAAGGCAGCTCACACCATCTTACTACCTCACAACGATCTTTCAATGAAAGGATGAATCACTGAAAGACTACATTATCCTTTTCAAGCATGAGATCAACAATGTAAAAAGCCCCTCAGATGAAAGTATTTTAACAGTGATCACGATGGGACTTTGCAAGAATGGTAAACTATATAAAAGCATATACAAGTCTCTAGTTAGGGATCTTGCTAAGTTCTATAAACAAGCTACCAAGGAAATCAGGTGGGAAGAAACTTTTAGCCTAAGAAAGTCCAACCAAAAAGATGAAACGAACAACTCCAATCAAAGTAAAAAGAGGAACAATACCAGAAATGGCGAATAGATTCAGAATAATGGCTCTAATAGCTAAGCGACAAAGAAGGCCAAGACTGAGCGACCTCAGCATCAAGGTCGTCATAACAACTATAGCATCTTATCAAACTCTCAGAATAGGATATTCATAACAGAAAAAGATAGATAGGACTTTGGGAAGCCCAACCCCATAAGGATTCCCCACAGGTACAGAGACATAAACAAGTTTTGTGCCTATCATGATAAGGTCAGGCACAATACTTTAGATTGCTAGGTACTCAAAGATGCGATTGAGAACCTGACCAAGAGAGGTCGCTTAAAAGACTATGTGGTGTGACCTACAAGACAATAGCCTCAGTAACTACAATAGGGTCTCGAGCAAAAGTAAGCATCTGCTATAAAAACCATACGATTCTGTAATGTTATTCAGAAGTTAGTAAAAACACCCAGAATTTCCCTTAAATTTTTATGACTCAGTGTTGAATAAGAATTTAGCAAAATACCATATAGAAAAGTTCGAGTTTAGACTAAAAATTTGGTGATCTCGTATTGTGCTTCATTCCTTCTAGAATTAGCAAGGCCGGTAACAGGACACTAAGTCTAAACCGAGAAAGCCTGTACATCTTCAAGGAAAATTTGGGAAACGGAGCTTATCACTTAACAAAAACAAATGGAGCTGAAGTTCCCTAGGCTTGGAATGTAAGACATTTGCTCACCTCACTAATCTGGAAGCAAGCAATCACCCTTATAATCTAGAAGGGGCTTTCAACTTGACGTACTTATAAAGACTTGACACCGTATTAATATGACCTGCTTCTTGAAATCGCATTAATGTGACCTATTTCTCGACACCCCATGCAACCTACTACTTTGCACTATATGCGGCCTATTACTCAGCATTAATGCGACTTACTTCTTGGCACCGCATTAATGCGACCTACTTCTTGGCACGGCATACGGCCTACTACTCAGCATTAATGCAACCTACTTCTTGACACCGCATTAATGTAATCTACTACTCAGCACCACATACAGCTTACTATTCAGCATCGCATGCGACTTACTATTCGGCATTGTAAGTAACCTATTACTCAGCACTACATTCATGTGACCAACTATTCGACACCACATTCATGCGACCTACTCATGCTAAATGCAACTTACTAGGCCCTCATCTCACGCTAGCTGAGGTGTATTCTTACTGAGCATTCAACTCGGCTAATATCCTTTAAGCCATGATTTATTAACTTAGGTCCATCTATATTATGAGTTATCACTTGTGACCTACTAAATATCTTGTTTGACTAATGTTTGTTGAAATCATAGTTTGCTAGCTGAGGTATTATATACAGCCTATTGAGCATTCAACTATAAAAACTGCAGAGAATCAAGCAAGAACATTATATAAAGTTCATTCCAAACCTCGTTCAACGAGGTAAAAGTACAAATGAAGATTCAAAAATACAAATCAAAATAGGCCTACAGCTATCATACCTCAAGAGGGAGGCTGGCCTTCAGAAGCCAAAATTCGGCGATCAATATACGAGACAAGCAAGTTGTCCATCATTTGGTCTTTAGCCAAGTTGCTCCTAAAACTCCTCCCTATTCCCTCCCCAAGGTGACAAAAGAACAAAGGTGAAAAAACTGAATTCATCAACATCGCCATGAGGATGATATGAAATCTATACAAAACTTCCTAGAATCTTCAAAAAGGATTGTCTATGGAAACTTCCTATGCAGTAGGCCATACACGCCTCATAACATTTCATCAAAGATCTAAACCATTAAGAATATGAGGGGCATAACCAATGCACCTATTAGGTCATTCTGAGAAACAAGAAAAGGGTTTTTCATACCTTATATGGCCCATCCAGTCTTATCAATACAAATAGGGACTGACCAACTATCCTCAATCTAACAATTCAACAAATAGCAAGGCTGCCACACTAACGATTATGAAAAAATGCGCATTAAATGAATGGCCTCTCACGGATAAGACAGTAAGATAGAAGTCTGAATGATAACACTACATATTGCAATTACAAACTTTTGGTAGCAAACTACAGCTCCCAGTCCGCAGAACGCAATGAAAGCTGGGGGTTAATGTTGTAGGTATTTTCTAAATTACACAAATGGGCTGGCAAAAGCCCAATAGATGAATCCAGTAGATAAGGGCCTGGCTTAAACCAGCATCGAGGTCACTAAGGCAAAGGACGAGCTCACCAAAATGCGAACTCAGATCGCTGAACTATAAGGCTCAGTAGCAACCTTAGACAGCTGACGATGAGATCTAGCCAGCAGGTCGAAAAACACTCTCTATGATTAAGCTCGAGGAGGGACCAACTTGCATGAACCAACTTGCTAATACCAACTTGTGGATATCAACTTGCAGACGCTAACTTGCAATTATTTTATTATTCTTTCCCTTTTTTGAACTACATTAAGATTGTACACCCCAACAACTATAAATAAAGGTTGAACTCATTGTACAAAGAGAGGCCAGTTTCTGGACGATGAGGCCAATTCTAGATAGAGAAAACTCTCTACAAAGATAGAGAAAATCATACAAATACCTTACACTGTAACTTTACCAAACTATACAGAGAAATAAAACAACCGTAGACATAGGGGTCGATTAATCAACTTTATCTAAACCACGTTAAAAAACTCTCAATGTCTTTCCCCTGTTCTTCCTCTTTCTCCATCTCCCTCTCTTTCTTCAAACTTACCAATTTGCAGTTTAAGATTTATTGAACTTTTCTAATTAATCGGATTCCACCGTCAACACAGTCAAAGCGTTAACACCATCCCAAATATAAATTTATCAAATTTTTATTCCGCTACATAATCTGATTATCCATAGCGAGGATTTCCCAACACTTGTCTACTTTCTACCTTTGGTTGATTTAATTTATAATCATAAGTATTGATTCTTATATGCTAGGCTATCTTATTTTTTAAACATACTTTGCATGACAAAGAAGCTGGTTTACAGAAATATCCTCTCATAAGGTTTAAGTCATGCTTAAAGGGTCGTTCACAATTTATGTAAAACTCACTCGGTAACCAAGCTATTGATTATTTATCTTCACTTAGACCTTCTTACATAATTTGTATATTTATCTTAATTTAGTGTAACTACTCCTAGGTCCAATCGTGTAAGGTCTATATGTCTATCATCAGGTCATTCCTTTTCAACAACCATAATTACCCTACAGCAGACAATCAAAAGGATTCTCATACATCAACTAACAAAGCATGCATTTTTAGGCCTAATAGTCAAATATTATCACATTAGACTTCAAATATCCTGTCTATTAATTCTAGGCCTAACATCCACTTTTCACATTATAAAACCTTTTTGGGCTTCTAATTTATCTTTGGTTCACAGCCAAACAGATCACAAATCAAAACCTCACTCAAGAACATTTTCTACTTTTAGAGATTATTTGATTTAAAAATGAGGTTGTGATCCACGTCTACAATGACAGGTCCAAAATCAAAGCATTGGGGGGTCAATTTCAATGCATAGAAGATAAAAAAAATAAAATTATATTATGAAATTAATAATTATTTCTAATGATATAATTAAAATAAAATTTTATGACAGATACAAGATTATACATCAAAAGTTAAAATTATAATAATATAAAAAATTAAACAAAAAATATATTAAAATTATTAAATTGTATAATCTTATTCTAAAAAAATGTATTTGTGAAAATGCTAGCATTACAATGACCTATACATTTTAAAATAAAGAAGAAAAAGATAGCTCCTAAGCTCATATTCGTCAAAAGTTCAAGAAAAAAAAAAGTAAGTTGTACAAAAAATCGGGGTCAAAGAGAGTTTCATGTTGTATTTGACCTGAAGTTTTGTGCAAGTCTTCTTCTGGTCCAAACATATACATTCGAAGACTACTCAACTTATATGGATTTTTTACGGTGGTCAGTTGACCAGTCATTATTGACTGATCGACTGACCATTTGGGATCGGTTGATAAGTCAAATTAGACATGGGTCACACTCAAAACATGTTCTATTTATCTAATTAATTCTTGATATCCATCTAACCCCATAAACTCAGAATTGGAGTTCATTACCACGGAATTGGATGAAATGGAAAGGAGAAAAAGAACGAGAATAACTCAGAATTAATTTAATTTAGAGAATGGAATGAAAAAGTTTTATTTTATTTTTTTTATATTTGATATAACAAAGTAATATAGAAATGAAACAGAGAAAGAACATCTAATAACAATAATATCTTTACCACAAAAATCATAAATATCCACTTAATTTAATTTATTACTTTTTTATTAAATAAGTTAATACAAAAGAGAATTTCATAATTTTATTTGGTGCAGTTTTCATTCTATTTTTATATTTAATGTAATAAAATAAGATAGGAATGAAATAAATAAAAAACATTTAATAACAATAATATCCTAAACACAAAAATCAAAATATCTGCTCAATCTAATTTATTAATTTTTAATTAAATAATTTATTAGAGATAATGCATTCCTTTTTTTTTTTTAGTGATAGCGAAGGTGGCAAACTACTTAAAAATATATATATATATATAACATCTTCCAACTCAAGACATTATAGAGAGGAAAGTATTCCTTAATTTTATTTAATACGGTTCCATTCTATTTCCATTTTTGATACAATAAAATAATATATGAATAGAATAGAGAAAGAGTATTTAATGATAAAAATATCCTTATCGCAAAATTATACATATATAATATATTTAATTTATTAATTTTTTACTAAATAATTTAATAATATAGAAATATATTCTGGTGATAATTAATAAAAATGTCATATTCTAAATGACAAAATATTTTTATGGAAAAATCATAATAAAATATTATTCACTTATTTTTATTTTATAATAAGAATAATATTTATTTTATAAATAATACATAAATATTCTATTTTTAACTTTATCATCAAAATTATAATGAGCAAAATATTTTTCTAGTAAAAATATTAAAAAAATTAGTTTGTCTTGTTAGTTATTAATATAAGAATAATCTTTCAAATTTATAAATATATATATGTATATATATATAAAGAACAGAGGCATAAAAAAACCATTTTATTATTTGAGGCATCTCGAGCAATGGAATGGGCTTTCCATTAATGTCAATCAAACAAATTCTTTAATCATTTCATTATCCATTTTCATCATATCTAACCAATCGTACTTACAAGTGTGAAAAAAAAAAAATCAAATTGCGGTATTCCTTTGTTCAAAACAGGAGTCCCTTTAGACAACTTAAATGACAACGAGATTCTCCTCACTACTTGACCTTTAATACTAGATATTCTTATGTATATTTAATACGGCACATTAAATTGTTAATTGTTTAATAAATATATTTAAAAATAAATTAACTTTTAAATAACTTCTTACTAACGATTTAAATTCAGTTGGCTTTATATTTAAAATATTATTTTAAATTATTTTTTCTTTCTATTCCATTTTATATGTCATTTTAGAGAATTTTTTTTGTTTTTTTGACACTTTAAAAAGACCAAAAATGCATTATTAAATTTATAAATTTTTTTCCTATTATCTTAATAAGTGTTCAACCAATTCACATACTAATTAACCTTTTAATAAAATGTAAATTAGTAAAATGTAACTCCTTTTGTTAAGATTGAAACTATTTAATAATCTATTTATAATTGTGTATTTACCCTTAAACAAAAGATAAAAAGAAATGGAAAAATTATTGTAATAAATGTAGAAATTATTTTTCGTTTACTATTTATTACTGTATGATTTAACACCGGCCAAATCACAATCATGTAATTATTAGTTATCATAAAAATAACTGTAGTTTAAAAATAGAAAAATATGCACAGTAACTTTTCCAAACCTCGACATTTCAATATTTGGACCCATATTTTAAATGAAAAACACAAATTTGGAAATCTCAAATCAAAACTAAAAATTGAAATGATCTTTTCATACAAAAGTAAATTTTTATTCAAATCGAAGAAGGACTTTAAGCTCAACATTGTGGTAGGATTTTCTAATCTCCATAAAATTAAATTACTCTACTTAATTTACCCTATTAAAAATAAAATTATCTTACGAACACATTCATTAGGGCCATAATATAAATTCTTTTGTGTTAAGAATCTTGTTGAAATTTATACGTACGTAGACTTGTACCATTTGCATGATGAAGAAAATTTCTAGGAACAAACAATTTCCAGAACATACCAGAGTGAAGGACATTAACAAAATGAGGCTTTTTGACAGAAATGGGGTGGAAAAAAAATTCCTCATATAGTGTGCTTTTCAAACTATTTATATGGGTGATTTTGCTTTTTAAAAAACGTTGCTGTGAATAATATTTTCTGTATTTTTTTATTTTTTTCAAACTTCTTTTGAAAAACATTAGTATTTTCCAGTTTTTTTATTTTTTTTAAATGGAAAAGTTGAAGACCGTTAGTAGACCAACGTTTTCGATTTTTATTTTTATTTTTTATTTTTTTATTTTTTTAAAAAAAATAATAAAAAATAAAAATAAAAATAAAATTTTTTAATATAATTTTAAAAATAAAATTAATATAAAATAATTAGATAATATATCACAATTTATTATATATTAAATAAAATTTTAATAAAAAATAATATTCTATTACAAATAAAAAAATCTAATTATTATATTTTAAAAAATTTATATATTTTTATTATTTTAAAAAAAATAAAAAAATAATTTTTGAAAAATAATTTCCCAACTTTTTATTTTTTTATTTTCCTTTTAAAAATAAAAAAAAAAAGAAAAAATAAATTTAAAAATATATATAATTAAATAAATTAAAAAATTATTTCTTGTATAAGAAGTAAAAAATAAATTAGTTAAATATTAAAAAAAATTTAAAAATAAATATAAATTTATTATATTATGTAATAATTAATTATATATTAATTAAAATTTTAATAAAAAATAAAATTTTAAAATTTATTTAATATGTTATAATTTAAATATATAAAATAATTTAAAAATAATTCTTTTTAAATTGAAAAACTTTTTTATTGCACAAGAAGTAAAAGAAAATTAATTAAATATTAAATAAATTTTTTTATTATAATTATAATATATTATATAATTATATGAATTTAATTTTTTAATTATTTAATATAAAATAATTATATAACATATTATAATTAATTATATATTAATTAATTATATATTAATTGTTTATATTAATTATAATATATTATATAATTATACAAATTTAATATTTTTAATTATTTAATATAAAATAATGAATATAAAAAATTTTAATTAATATTTAACTAATTTTCTTTTACTTCTAATATAAGAAACAATTTTTTTAAATTTTATATTTACATTTTTTATTTTTAAATTATTTTATATATTTAAATTGTAACATATTAAATAAAATTTAAAATTTTAATTTTTATTAAAATTTTAATCAATTTATAATTAATTATAACATAATATAATGAATTTATATTAATTTTTTAAAAATTTTAATTAATATTTAATTAATTTCCTTTTACTTCTTACACAAGAAACAGCTTTTTAAAAAAAAATATTTTAAAAAATAATAAAAAGATATAATTTTTTTAATTTTTAATATTGAAATTTTTTATTTATGATAGAATATTATTTTTTGTTAAAATTTTAGTTAATATATAATTAATTTTGATATATTATCTAATTATTT
>JANHAO010016549.1:0-14326 GCA_026873985.1 Saraca asoca
GTAATCAATGAAGGATTAATCTCAAGTTTAGTAAACCCCTTTGGACTAGTTCTGATTTACATTCTGTTACAACCCTTATTTTATTATTTCTTGTCAATTTTGCTACTACAGCCAACCCCCCTTATTCATCTCTTAATTTGATTGTTAATATTAAAGGATCCAAGGGCTCGACCCATGCTGCCTTATACTGCAAGAAGCATAGGGTAATCCAGCTTATAAATCTTCTAATTTGACTAGCCTCGGCATCCTATCAGTGAGGTCCTTCATCAGGGACTTGTACAGACTTTTGTATAGCTTTCCATCTTTGCAAAGTCCCACAGAGATGGTGGCAAGCATAGTTTCTTCAAATGGATTCTCTACCAAATTAGTTTTAAGTCTGAATCTAGCAATGTAGTCCTTAAGTGACTCGTGCTTGTGTTAAAAAACCATAGTGAGGTGGCAGGGGGCACCAATTGTCTCTTCAGTGCTCGATATTAGCTGATGAACTTCTATTGATAGTATTCCCAACTACCGATTGATCGAGTCAAGAGGCTTCTGAACCAAGCTGAGGCACACCCCCCCTAATGTGGCCAAAAACACCCGACACTTGGCCAAGGGGTCAGTTGTTTGCAAGTCTATTTGAATGTTGAATGCGTCCGGATGATCATATGGATCAGAATCCCCATTATACAACAAGATCGCGGGGACCCTGAGCTTAAGTGGTAAAGGTCGAGCTTCAATCTTCTCAAATAGTGATGATCATTCCTCATAGCGAGCTTGACTACCTGGAGTTTGGAGGCATTCCTCTAACTGGGCCATCTTCTGAAACAGCTCTCCAACTAACGGGTCTTGTACCCTAAAGGGCTGGCTAGGCGATTGATAGGTGCTTTAGTCTCCACTGTCTAGAGAGTCACGACTTGGGTTATGCTCTTGCAAGCAATGAGCTTAGGTATTGCCTTAGTTCGGATAGTCCAGATGCTAGGTTTACTATTGTTAGAGAGCGTTCATAGGCATTGAGGTTCCAGCTTGCCTTTGAACGTCTTGTGCCAATAATGTGACTGCTTTAGTTAGTTCTGCCATCATATGCTTAAGTTTCTCCTAACATTGGAGTCAGGTTTGTGGTCTGTTGACGTTGTTAGTAGCAAGAACCGGTTGTATCGAATTGGTTACAAGGATACCAGTGGCTGCTCTGATGACAGGAGTGGTTGATGAGTCTGTTATCAAAACATGACCATCCGAAGGATGGGGTTGCGCATTCGAGGCTCTGGTGACTCTTCCCTTAGCCATTGCAATAGAAATGAGCTAAAACAAGGCGAGATCCCCACAGACGGTGCCAAAATATTGACGTCAGATTTTGGTAATGATCCAAACTCTAGCCAACAGGGGGATTCTTCGAGATCTCTAACCTATGACCAGTTCAAATAAAGTAGAATCAACAAAATAAACAGAGAAGAAGAAGAAGGGAAGAGCAGAGGATGAAGCATAAGATTTAACGTGGTTCAGCCAAATCTAGATATTACCAGACCCTACGTCCATAGTAGTATGTTATTGATTCAATGTTTCTATAATATTGCAATGTTCGATCTCTGTTTTGGCAGAGCTTCGGTATGGAAGAAAGAGTTAATTGTCTATAAAGAGGCTCCTTCCTCATATTTATA
Organism: Saraca asoca; assembly: GCA_026873985.1. Taxonomy (NCBI): domain Eukaryota; kingdom Viridiplantae; phylum Streptophyta; class Magnoliopsida; order Fabales; family Fabaceae; genus Saraca; species Saraca asoca. Next base: position 1,638 of record JANHAO010016549.1, read on the forward strand.
AAGAAAAGGAGGTTACAATGATAATTACATATGCAGTAAATCTATTACATCAGTATTTATTGTACAAGATAGAATGTGCAAACTAAATCTTCTACTTTTGGCTGCTGCAAGTCGCCTACTACAGGTGGGACCCCATTTGTCCATTAGAGCAAGACATGACTTAGTCTTCTATTGGGCTTTGGTCGTAGGTTATATTTTGTTAACCAGGTTGCTTATCTGAGCCCGTGCTCTCACCTTCGCGCACGAGTCTGGAGTTAACAAGGTTACTTAGCGATGCAACCCGATGATGGAATGACTCTGGACGCTACTCGAGTTGGTCCTCTCATTGGTCTCGAGCTTCTCGCAAGTGCTCTTGGATCGAATTGATTTCCATATACTACACTTTCATTCTTTCAATAATCATTAGTGGAAAGTGAATGCCTAGAAATGACATAAATGTCTACCTTCAAGCTCTTATCCAAGAATTGAAGGAATTTTGGGATAGTGGTGTGGAAACATTTGATGCATCCTTAAATCAAACTTTCAAAATGCATGCAACCTTGATATAGACCATTAGTGATTTTTTAGACTTGATAATTTATTTGGGTGGAGCACACATACTAGCTTAGTCTACCCCATTTGTAACTTTGATTTTAAGCCTCAACGTTTACCTTATGGTAAGAAATCAAATTTCATGTGTCACCATCATTTCCTACATCAAAATCATAGATTTAGGCTCAACAAATCTTAATTTGATAGGAACATAGAGTTGAGGGATCCACCAAAAATATTGTCTAGCTTTAAAATTTTGGAACAAGTGGAGGATATTGATATGAAATCTGGGAGGGTCCTAGATTTTAGAGAATGTGGGAAGAAAGCTCGTACGAAATCAACAGAGGAGAGTGGACCATAATAATGGAAGAAAAAGAGTATATTTTTTTCAACTTCCATATTGGGAGCTTAATTTATTGTGTCACAATCTTGATGTTATGCACATAAAGAAAAATATGTGTGACAATGTGATTTATACTTTGCCAAATGAACATAGGAAGACAAAAGACCATCTTAACACTCACAAAGACTTACAAGCAATGAATATACATTGTGATCTTTGGGCTGATGAGAGAGGAAATTTTCCTCCAACTGTATTTTCTTTGGCCAATCCTCAAAATGATGTTTTTCTTACTAGATTAAAGAATATGTTAGTGCTCAATGGATATTCAAGTAACATTTTTAGATGTGTTGATTTGAAGCATTGTAAGCTTTATGGATTGAAAAGTCATGATTCTCATATTCTTATGGAGCAATTACTATCATTGGCTATATGTAATTTAATACCAGATAAAATAACTATAGTTCTAGTTGAGTTTTGTTCATTTTTTAGACAACTATATGGTAAAATTTTGAATCCGGTTGAGCTTAAGAAGCTATAATGACAAATCATACTCACACTTTGCCATATGGTGATAATAGTTCCTCCCTCATTCTTCACTATAATGATTCATTTAACTATTCATTTAGTTAATAAAGCAAAACTTGGAGGGTTTATGTATTACCACTAAATGTATCCTATTAGAAGGTAAAATATACATTTCTTTGCATATAGGTTGTCTTGTATTCCATTTCTTAATATCAATTATTGTTAGTTTTGTACATGGTAGTTACTTAGGTCATTTGAAGTTATATGCCTAGAAAAGGGCTCAACCTAAAAGCTCTGCACCTAAAGTTACTTGGTTGAAGAATGTCTTACATTTTGTTCTAAATATCTAGATTGAATCAAGACTTGATTCAATCAAGTTGGTCATATTGATAATAACCATAATTAGGTTCACAATGGGAATTAGTAGAGGCACATAGATATGTATTATTTAATTCCATGATAGTCAATCCATTTATCAAGGAGGACACAAACAAAAAAAATGACTTAGATGTTGGACTCAGTTTGAGGCAGAGGTGACAAAATTAGTTAGTAAGGAAGTTATTAAATGCTTTGCTAGGTGTGTAAGTATTACATTTATATGTTCATGGACATTATCTTTATGAGTGGCTTTTAATTTTTCTTATATAACTAATTTTCTTCTATTTATAGATCATAAACATTCACAACCAAGAAGAGGTTTCTGATGATTTAAAGTTTTTAGAAAGAGGACCTCTTCCACATGCTAAGAGGTTCAATGACTATAACATCAACGATTTCATATTTCAAACAACTGATTGAGAATAAGGATTGAAAGCACAAAATAATGGAGTGTTGACAACTCCAGATTTAGGATATTATGGAAAATTGCATGATATTATTGAGTTGAATTATTATGGTTAGAACTTACCCCACGAAAAGGAAACTGGTCAGTGGGGCAGATAGTCAAAAATGCCTTAAGTTGGGGAAGAACCTACCCACGATGCGAAAGCTCAGTTGGTCGATTTTCTAAAAGTGAATATGGATGTTTTTGCATAGAATCATAAAGATATGGTGGGGATCAACCCAAAATTGTGTCTCACAAGTTGAACATAAATCCCTTTCATAAACCAGTTCATTAAAAAAGGAGAGCACTAATTGCTAAAATGATCTATAGCTCTCAAGGAGGAAGCAGCAAGCTTTTGGCCAGCAAGTTCATCCAAGAAGCCCACTACCCGACCTGGGTAGCGAACCCTGTTCTGGTAAAAAAGAAAAATAGGAAGTGGAGAACATGCATAGACTTCACTGACCTTAACAAAGCTTGTCCAAAGGATAGTTTCCCATTACTCAGAATTGACTAGCTCATTGATGCAACAGCCAGACATCAACTCCTCAGCTTTATGGATGCTTATTCAGGATACAATCAGATACCCACAGAGCCCCAAGACAAAGAGCACACCTCGTTCATTACGGACTGTGGACTTTACTATTATAAGGTGATGCCCTTTGGGTTGAAGAATGTAGGAGCGACCTACCAGTGGCTGATTAACATGATGTTCAAAGAACAGATTAGGAAGAATATGGAGGTCTGTGTGGATGATATGCTTGTGAAGTTCGAGTCATGGAGCACGTGAGGGACTTAGAAAAGAGGTGCCGGATGAAGTTGAATATGCTAAAGTGTGCATTTGGAGTGTCTTTAGGAAAATTTCTTAGGTTTATGGTAAATAGCAAGGGGATTGAAGGGAACCTGGAGAAAATTAGAGCACTCATTGACATGAGGTCCCCAATTGTGGTCAAAGACATACAAAGCTTGACTGGTTGAGTTGCTACACTTGGCAAATTTATCTCTAAGGCCACTAATAAATGCAAGCCATTCTTTAATGTTCTTAGGAAGGCTAAGTGATTCAAATAGACTGAGGAGTGCGAAACTACCTTCCAACATCTGAAGGAATACTTGGGTCGAGCTTTATTGTTGTCCAAACCATAAGAGGGTGAGAATCTCATTCTCCACCTAGGAGTGTCCCAACTTGCTGTCAGCACAGCCCTTGTTTGGGATGAAAATAGGACCCAACTCCCTGTGTATTATGTGAGTAAAAGGTTGACAAATGTAGAGGAGAACTACACACCAATGGAGAAGCTCACCTATTGTCTCATAATCGCTTCTAGGAAGCTGCAACCTTACTTCTAGGTGCACACCATTAAGGTGCTCACTCAATACTTACTGAGGCAAACATTGCAAAAGATGGACACCTCAAGCCAAGGTTAGCAATCAAGGGGCAAGCATTAGCAGACTTCATTGTAGAGTTCACTAGACCAGTGGAGAACAAAGTGGGGACTCGGAAAGAACCATGGTGGGAACTTTTCATAGATGGGTCCTCTTACAAGCAAAAAGTGGGGGTAGGAGTGTTATTAATCTACCTAGAGGGACATAAAATCCTTTGTGCACTGCAATTTGAATTTCAAGCCACCAATAATGAGGCAGAGTATGAGCACTACTCGCAAGACTTTATTTAGCAAGGGAGGTATGAGCTAAGAATCTAAGGATCCTTAGTGACTCTTAACTCATCGTTTGTCACATAAAGGGCGAGTACTAGGCAAAGGGATCAAAAATGGCTGCTTACCTTCAAAAATTTTGGGAATTACTTAATAATTTCCAAAAATATGAGATCAGCCAAGTCCCATGAACTTAAAATGCACACGTACATGCATTAGCTCACTTAGCTAGAACCAAGGATATGGATTTCTCGAGTATAGTCCCGGTGGAAACTCTCCCATCACTAAGTATCGAGCAAAAAGATGTCCTAATAGCAACTGTTGTGGCCTAGGACTTGTGGATAAGCCCAATCTTGAAATATTTGTAAGATGGCAAGCTCCTAGAAAACAAGTTAGAAGCATGCCGAATGCAAGCTTGAGCTGCTAGGTATTGCATTATTGATAATGTGCTTTATAGAAGGGGCTTTCTAGCTCCACTCCTTAGGTGTATTGATAGCCCTGACTATGACATCATCCTTGAAGATATTCACACCAAGCATTATGGAAACCACATTGGAGGGCTATCTCTAGCTCAAAAAGCACTCCGGTAAGGTTTCTTCTAGCTAACCATAAAGAAGGACACAATCAGCCTTATTAAATGATGTGATAAATGTCAAAGGTTCTCCAAGGTTCCCCAAGCTCCTCTAGCTAGTCTTCAGCAAATGGTCAGCCCTTGGCCCTTCATGATATAGGTCATTGATCTGATCAGACCTCTCTTAACAAGTTATGGCAATTGCAAGCATACGATGGTCACTGTCGATTATTTCACCAAGTGGGCTAAAGCCAAAGAGTTAGTTGAAATCTCTTCCTCCAAGATTGAAAAGTTCGTTTAAAGCAATATCATCTATCAGTTTAGAGTTCCTTAGTAGATCGTAACAGACAATGGGACTTAATTCACTAGTGAATAGTTCCTCAAATTTTGTAGCAATCTCAGGATTGAAAAGAGCTTTTTAGTGGTAAACCATCCTCAGGCTAATGGACAGGTCGAGGTAGTGAACAAAATCATCAAGCAAATCCCAAAAACAAAATTGGAGGCCAGGAAAGGAGCATAGGTAGACAAGTTGCCAAAAGTACTATAGGCCTATAGAACCATGGCTCATAGCATGGCAGGAGAGACTCCCTTCTTAATGGTTTACGGATTTGAAGCAATGATACCAGTGGAGTAAAAAGTAACTTTTCACCAGAGAGCAACTTTCAATTCAGAGGAAAATGATTAGCCGCTTGCTGCAAGTCTCGACCTCATTGAAGAGCTAAGAGACATGGCTTGCCTCAGAATCATAACTTACCAAGAGCAGATTATGAGATATTATAACAAAAAGGTCTTAACTCAGAGCTATAGAGTAGGTTACCTCGTACTATGACTTATTCTACCTAAAGCTCACAAGCCCAGTAAAGGTACTTTAGGGCCAAATTGGGAAGGTTCGTACATAATAAAGAAGAACCTAGGTAGTGGATCATATCACTTGACTAGCATAGATCGGGCTAAATTCTCTCAAGTATGGAATACTGAGCATCTCCAACGTTATTATCAATAAAAGCAAACTTAGCTTTGGAATTCTATATTATTGTTTAAACCTAAATAAAGAAGTCCAAAATTCTTTTTCAATTATGTTTACTAAGGATCTCCTAATGTATTCCTTGTCTGAAGTGAATTGGCCACAAAATTAGTACTTTTCAAAGAGCTCAAACCTAGATAATATCCCACCTAGTCATCTAATAAAGTCATGAGGCTCATTAATTTGCTGATTCATAATAGCACTATAAGGTCTACCTAGAATAATAGGCTATAATTTAATAATTCCTATGTTTAGCCTATTGATTATTCAGCTCAATGTGATAATTGCCCGCAAACTACCAATCAAATGTTTAACACATCTAAATATCAGAAAAGCTCGAAAAGTAAACCAGTTAACACACACAATGAAGATAAACAACGATAAGCAGATCACATGAAAATTTATAAAAATGCTTCAACTATGTTTGAATTGTTAGTTAGATGCATTTATAGCATTTAAAATAAAAACAAGACAAAAAGTGCAACAACACAATTTAAGAGGATGCTAGAGGACTAGATGGGTCCTAAGGAGTTAAGGAATCCACCGCAGGCATAGGACGATTCTCCATCAGTTGTTTTTTAGGTCCCATCATGACCACTCCTTACATCAACGAGCTACCTTCAGCCTAGTCGTTATCTTGAACAAGAAGATCACCAGTAGTTTCAACATCTGAAGCCAAGGCCACCTTTGCATCCCTAATAAAGCCCAGAATGATCATCTCGATCTCTCTACCAAAGAATGAGAAATCAAAGTCTGGATGCTTCTGCTACAAGGTATACATAAACCGATTAGTAGTCTTAGAGATTGTAGCTTCTTCAGCCTGAGCCACTATGGCTGATGTTTCCTCTTTGACCTTGGTAATCTCCTCTTCAGCTTAGGCAACCCTCTCAGCAGCTCACTTAGCCTCCTCTTCAGCTCGTGCCACCTTCTCCTCAACACAAACTACCCTCTCTTGAGTGGCCAGTGTCTACATCTTAAGGACCTTAGCTTCCTTTGCCAAGACAGCTATCTCTTCTTTCCTTTATCATAGCTCATCAAGAGCCTTGTGAAGTCCTGAGGATAAGATAACTATCTCTCGAGCCAAGGTTTCTTCAACCTCCTTCCTCATAGTCTCAGCACTCGCCAGTCTCTTCCTTAGCTTTACTGCCTTATTGGTCACTGTTGTTAAACTATCTTCAAGCCTACATCACTCTACCTCCTAACTTATAATCTCGTCCCTCAGCTTTATCATCTCCAGAACCCCCTTGAAAAATATCACAAAAAGTTGGATGCATGCCAAGAAAAAAATGAAGCAATACCGACCAAAAGGCAGTGACAAGCTAGTATGCCCACCAATGTGCTACCCCGTATCCCCTCATCCTCCAAAGACTTCATGTGATAACCCTGGATTTGATCCACGTTTCTAATTAGAATACCATAAAATGCCAAGGTCTTGGGTCCCAAGCCTTCAAAAACATCCTTCAAAATGTCCTCGGATTCTTTCTCTAGACCAATGGCAATCCCTTTCCCCTTGTCAGTCCTTTGCATTTTAGGAAAAGGCTCGGCCGAAACTTCTTCACTATGATCCAGGGACCTTAGTACTCCTCCCTCAACCTTAGGAGGACTCAATTACAAAATAGGGACTGGGATGAGCAAGGTCTCTGCTGCGATCACTAAGGAGGAAGGGCAACCAGAATGGGTAAGAGTTGGAGTAGTAGCATAAGAGGAAGGGCTACTAGTTTGAATAGAAGTTGGAGTACTAGTAAAGGAGGAAGGACAACTAGCTTGAGCAGAAGTGGGAGTGGCAGTACGGCTCGACCTCACTAAAAGAGGAGGCATGATAAGATTGACTCTCCCCATATCACTTTGCTCCTCGAAGTCCACTAAAGGACCTCATTAACACCTCATGCTTTGATGTCCAATGAGCTATTAAAAAGTTGGGTACCAAGGGCAGGAGAGAGCCCATACGTTCATAGAATCTCTTCATCAAATTTCAAATCGTTCTAAAAATCTTCCAAGGCAGTGAACTGATCAAGCACTGCAGCCTCCTCCTCCCTCAACTTTAGCCTATCCTTCCCAGTTCCCTTTACAAAAAGCACAACAAAGATTAACTTGAAATAAGGCAAAAATAAAATTAACCCTATGCACTTAGCTCACTTAGGAGGATTTGAAACAAAACTAAAGTTTTGAAGATGACACAAGGATGGGTAGGAGACATAAAACTAATGGTTCTTGTAACACCTTGTGTTGGATTTCCCCTTAGCATCCTCTTGAGGTAGAATTTTCTTATATTTAGATAGATAAGCTGAAAGATAATAAATACCTTCTCGTCGTTCAATACTCTTAATACCATAGAGATGGCTAAAAACCTTGGCCAAAGGGCGTGGAAGACCATTTCTCAAATAAACAAGGGCTAAAGAAATTAGACTCAAATATGCATTTGGAGTCAGTTGGATGGGGGAAAGTCTTAGCTCATTTAAAAAATCAATTTATGAAAGGGACAACTGGGAGCCTAATTCCAACACCAAGGTATTGGATGCTAATTGCTATAAATCTCTCAGGAGGATGAGTGGCATGGTCACTACAAGAAAGCGCTAGCACACGGTATCCTTTCAAAAAAAAAAGTACGCTTCAGCTATCTCGTCGAGCTCTTTTAGCTTGACTGTCGACGGATGAAGAATGAAAGAGGAAAAAGTTGCAGACTCCTCGAGCCTGGAATGAGCTTTGAACTTACTAGCAACCTCACCACTCTAGGAGGTCATGCCCCCAATGACACGGAGTGCTTTCTTCCTTTCTTCAGACTCAGTGTCTTCACTGGCATTAGGTGGCTATGGCATCTATGGGGTGGAGACATCTGCACAAAAAGAAAAAAAAGAAATGATTAAGTCACTAAATACAGACTAATTCTTAACCCTAAACAATTTATCCTAAAAGGAAGGTTGCTATCACTTTAAGTCATCAAGACCCAAAACTCAAAGTATAAGGAGGATTTTGACTATAAGGTCGATGATGCCCAAGAAGCCAATTGAAAACTCTACCGCTACCAAAAACTCTAACATCTATCAGTAAACAAACTAAATATAGCTAAAGGGAAAATACACAAAGACTTAGCCAGCATTCCATTTTTCATCAATAACAAATATACTCACAAGGGCTTCAAAAATAAAAACTCAAAAATAACAAGTCAAAAAAAGAAGCTTACCATGCTAAATGAAGAAAAAGTCTGAAGTGTGAACAGAATTGATTCTTGGCAACTAAAACTGGGTCTGACGGACTCAGCAAACTGGAATAAGGTTGAAAGTGGTAGATGGCAACAAACAATCACAAAACCCACAGAGAAAGTGGGAAGGAAGAGTTTAGCTATGATGGACTCCAAATGACAGATGAAAGGGGAAAAAAGAGTTTCCCAACTTTTGTTGCACGTTATCCAACCATCAAATCTGAAAGCTTTTTGAATGCCCCGCAATCTAACATCCCAACATATGTCAGTATGTGAATTAATTGTGTTCACTAGAGACAGTAATCATAACACTATCTATAAAAATTGAAGAGTTACATATGAAATGATCATATCAAATTACCTACTAGACCGCAGATCACAACCAACAAGCTATGGCCCTGGTTATTTTGTGACCAAATATTCATAGCTCCCTTGTGACCTAATATTTGTAGATTTCATATGAACTAAACTCACAGCTCTCATGTGATCTATTCCTTGCTATAGCTCAGGCACACCTAATCACCCTCACAATCTCATGCTAGTGCATGTACACCTAATCGCCCACTACACATTTCACCTTGCTACAGCTTAGGCGTACCTTATCACCCTCACGATCTCATGCCAGTGGATGCGTACCTAATCACCCATTACGTATTTCTCCTCACTATAGCTCAGGTGTACCTAATCACCCACTATCAGCTCGGGTGTACCTAATCGCCCTCATGATCTTATGCCAGTGTGAGCACACCTAATTGCCCACTGTTAACTCGATCGCACTTAACTGACCTCAGATCTCATGCTAGTGCATGCACACCTAATCACCCACTGTTCATTTCACCTCCCTATAGCTCAGGCACACCTAATTACCCTGGCGATCTTATGCCAATGCGTGCACACCTAATTGCCCAATGTACATTTCACCTCACTACAACTCGGGTGCACATAATCACCTACTGTCAGCTCGAACGCACCTAGTCACCCTTATGATCTCATGTCAGTACGAGTGCACCTAATCATCCACTGTCAACTCAGGCACAGCTATCTGCCCTCACGATCTCATGTCAATGCGTGCACACATAATCACCCACTACGCACTTTACCTCGCTATAGCTCAGGCACACCTAATTGCCCTCATGATCTCATGCTAGTGTGTGTGTACCTAATCTCCTACTACACATTTCACCTCACCACAGCTTGGGCACACCTAATCGCCCACTGTCAGCTCGGCTATACCTAATTGCCCATTGTCAACTTGGGTGCACCTAATCATCTACTATCAGGTTAGGCACATCTAACACCCTCACGATCTCATGCTAGTGCGTGTGCACCTAATCGCCCACCATGCATCTCACCTCGCTATAGCTTGGGTACACCTAATCGCCCTCGCGATCTCATGACAGTGCATTCACACCTAATCGCCTACTATGCATCTAACCTCACTACAGCTCAAGTGCATTTAATCACTCATAAGCTTGGTCTAACTAAAGCATAGTCTAAGCATTATTGAATTCATGTGATCATCTACTCACGATTTTCTTGCAAACTAAAAGCTCACTATTAGGCAAAGCATTTTGACACTCAAGTTTGTTTTCAAACGAAGTGGATTAATTTCACTAATTAGGCATTTAGCTCCATATTTAGTTAAACTGGACATGCATAAATCAATTTACAAAAAAGTTTGAATGTTTTCTGCTACAACAATCAATAACTAATTACACACAGGAATGTAAAAAAAAAGACAACTTTCATTACGAAGCCTCTTTCAGTGAGGTGAATTTATACAAGAAAATTTAGAGTACAAAGATTGGAATAAGCCTACAAGTATAATAAGCAAAAGGAACTGGCCTTTTAGGAGCCATCACCTACAAATAGGCCAGACAGTTCCAGCACCTCTTTCTTATCTTCTTCTGAAGCTAAGAGCTTGTCCTTGGCTCTACAACTCCTGGATGCTTGGAAAGACCAACCGCATAGTCCCACTACACAAGAAAACCAAAGAATAGAGGTAAAGAGCTACTTTTTTTAGCTTAACCATGAAGAAGCAATGGAGGAAAGTAACAAAACTTCTTGGGATCCTCAAAATGGAATTGCCCATGGAAGCTTTCCATAATAAAACTTCCCAAGATCCTCAAAGAGGAATTCTTGCAACAAGCTATGCATATGTTTCAGAACTCCACCAAGGATTCGCATCTTTATAAGCATAGGGGGCGTGTCTGAGACATCCATCAGATTATCCCTGTAAAAAAAGAAGGAAGGCTTCCCAGACCATATATAGACCAGCTTGGTTCCACTGAAGAATCTAGAAAACATCCAAATGTCCTTAATTAGACTATCCAAAAGAAAAATAAGGTCACCACACCAACAGCTATAAAACATGAACAGGAAAAGATATGGCCTAATATAGATGAAATGAAAAACTAAAACCTAACATGACCACACAACAGGTTATGAATGGAGACTTTGACTATACAGAACTATGGGTGAAAAACTTGGCAACATCATAAGCCATAAACAAAAGGACCCTATCTATAAGGAATAACTCCCAACTCACAAAGTAAACTGAAAGTTAGAGGGCTAGTGTTTTGGGCATTTTATAGACTAATTGGAATGAGCCAGCAAAGGCCCAATAGAGCAGATTATGACAAAAGTGTGGCCCAATCAGGAACAAGGTCATTAAAGCTAGATAGCAGATCGCACAACGTGAACTCGAAGCCTCCAACAGACCAAGACTGCAATGAGCTCTCCCCGAGGCAATTAGGAATATCTAATGTCTAATAGACAGTTTGAACACTCTTTCAACCTATAAATCAGCCTCCAAAGTTCAATAATAATTTACCCCATATTTATTAACTGATGCCTAGCATTTATTACCTATGCTTTTATAATCATAGTTTATAATGATAAATTATATCCTGAAACCTTCCTAGCTCCTATAAATAGGAGGAGAGTCCATTGTAACATATATAAAAAAATACATGCAAAAACTTTATTGAAATAAAGATAGAATCACTAGTATTGTAACTCTGCAAGACTAAGCAAAGAAATAACTTCAAAGCAAATACAATCACCGTGGATGTAGGGGCCATACTGGCCTTAGCCAAATCATGATAAAGCCCTTTGTGTTCGTTTTACTCTTCTTCTTCTTGCTCTCGTTGTCTCTCTATATTTTCATGTCTCCTATAGCAGTTTGGATTCCAGAACCCTTGGTTGACCGATTATCAAAATCGACCGTCAATAATTTCTAACAAAAAATTTATCAAAAAAACTAACATCATTATAAACTTATACAACAAATATGTATATACAAAATTTAAAATTAATAAGGATAAGTATTTTTTATTATTCTTTCAATTCTAAATCATGGATTCACATGGAAAAGAAAGACTAACAAGAGTCTTCACTAGAGGAAGAAGATCCACTTGTTAGGAGTACTAAAAAACTAAAAAGCTCAAACAGAATGGATGTTCACAAGGACCACATGCAGGAAAAATTAGGTAGTTTATAATGCTCAGATAGATCTACCTAAAGAGAAAGAGGGTGTATAGTGGTATTACAAGAAGGGTGATAAGAAGGTGGATGGAGGTCCTCATTTTGTAGGTAGCCAAATTTTGATCTATTTGAAGATAACTTTTAGAGAATTGCTACTTGGGCCAAAGTTCTAAGGTTACTTATTGAATTTTATAACAAACACCTCTTATGGAGATTGGGAAATAGATATGATCAAATAGTTAAGATGGATGCCAATACATTGCATGAGAAAGATCAGGTTATGAAGATATAGTGGAGAGAACCAAATTTGCACGTATATACATTGAGATTAATTTGTAGAAACATTTTTTACCAAATCCTAAATTAAGGAATCAGACTTATAGAGTAAAGTATAAAGGACTCCATTTTATTTGCTTTCATTATGGTCAATACCTAACAGCATAGTTTTCCTATTATGAGGTGCAGAGGATGTTATTGTGCCAAAGAGTTTCCCAGTAGGTTTTGATACAAGCTTAGGAATTTTCATAGCCTTCATAGTTTC
>JANHAO010016550.1:0-14339 GCA_026873985.1 Saraca asoca
AGTAAGCTCTACCTTCACTCTAGATTTGATCTAGGATGCTTTGAGACCTCAAATTGGTGGGTCTATGGGAGTTTGCTTAGCCAAAAGGGAGAAGAAAATTTTTGAAATTTCAGCCCTTTACTGCCCCTTGAGCTAAGCAAACCTAACACTTACAATGTAATTACATAACAATGACTCACTATTTCATCAATCCATGATAAAATATTTATATATTAAAATTCTAATGAAAATTCAGCAGAGTTTTCTCTATTTTCTGGACACTTGGCTATAAGGCCTATACAATAACACAAGGGTTTTAACGTGGTTCGACCAAATCCAGATGACACCGGACCCTACATCCACGGTAATGTATTGTTCTGGCAATATTCTTACAGCATTTCAATATTACAAGGCATCTCTCCCCTTTACAATGATCCTGGCCCCCCATTTATAGAAACATGGAGGGGTATAAATGGAACTAAGTTTACAATATGTATGTTACATCATCAAGCATTAAATATACATGACTATCTAGGGTGCTATAAACTAATTATCTCATATTGCCTGCTGTGGATAGGACTCAACGGCTGCTCTTGCAGAATGATGGTGCAAGTTGCATATTGTCATTACTTCCGACTGCGGTAAGTCTTTGGCTGAATGGGGCCATGTCCAAATGAGTTTGAGCTTATATGTTGAGAGTGTTGCTGGCCTATGATCTCGAACTAGTGTGGTCAACAAACTTTGCCCTTTGGCGAGCTGGACCCTTTTTAGTGAGCTTCATTTATTCGTATAGTGAGCTTATTTCTTCTACTGATTTTGATTTTCTCGAGCCCCTTGCTGGCCCATTCCTTAATACCAAACTTTACTGGTAACACTAGCCCCCTAACTCTCAGTTTGCTTCATGGACTGGGAGTTGTAATTTATTCTGGAAGGGTCATCTCAATCAAAGTCCTTGGCATTTATCCTGCCATGTGGTCATTTCAAACTTTCACTTCATCTGAGTTAGACCATGATTCTTTTCTGAATGCAATCCTTAGCCATTGGCATGGCGATTCCTTTTTTCTGGATTGTCCGATCAAGGGCAGGTTTTTTGCCTTTTGATTTATTCAACGGACCCAACTGGTCTATATAACACTTGTGAGGTTCTTCAGATTTCTTAAGAAAATATCTGAATGGAGATCACAGTTGAGTTCTTTGCCATACTAATAGCTTGGCTTCTGATAAAGCTTTTTGAGGCACGCATGGCCTACAGCAGAAGATTTCAAGGCATGAATGGCCTACTGCACGTGACCCCTATTGGATAGCTCTTTATGCTAGCCCCCGGGAAGTCTTATGCAAATCTTGAATTACCTTCTCACGACCTTGCTGTGATTTCCATTCTCTCCAATCTGGTACCTGGCCTCTACTGGTGGGAGTTTGTCTCCTGGTGGCTAGTTCTCTGCTTCCAACATTGGCTTCAGATTTTTGTCTTTGCCTCTATTCTTTTCTTTTTGTGATGTAAATTGACCTCGTTAACTGAGGCCTCTTTTAGTGAATAGACTTCTCTATATGGCTCTTGATAGTTGTATTGGATGTTTCCCTTTTTTGTACATATCTTTAATTTAATGAGATATCTGCCTTAGCTAATCGGCTGTAACTTTTGCGTTGTAAGTTCTTGTATTTGTGAAATTTGACCAAGTTGCAAGTTGTGCCTGGAGTGTGTTTTTTTCATGTGCTCCATAGCTAGGCAGCCGATTTGATTCTGACATCTCCAAGTTATTGTTGAGTTCTTGATCCTTTAGTTGGATTCCAAGTGTTTAAGAGTGTGTTTGCACCTCGACAAGCTCACAGCTGCACTAGTATTAAGCATTGTGAGCATCCCCATGCCTCAGCGAGTACACTGGCATGAGTATTATGAGTGTTTCCATACCTCAGTGAGCTCGCAGCTCTATTGGCATAAGTATTGTGAGCGTCTCCACGCCTCAGTGAGCCCGTAGCTCTACTAGCATGAGTATTGTGAGCGTCTCCATGCCTCAGCGAGCCCGCAACTCTACTGGTATTGAGTAGCGTGAGCGTCTCCACACCTCAGTGAGCCCGTAGCTCTACTGGCATTGAGTAGTGTGAGTGTCTCCATGCCTCAGCGAGCCCGTAGCTCTACTAGCATTGAGTAGTGTGAGCGTTTCCATGCCTCAGTGAGCTCGTAGCTCAACTAGCATGAGTATTGTGAGCGTCTCCATGCCTTAACAAGCCCACAATTTTATTGGCATTGAGTAGTGTAAGCATCTCCACACCTCAGCGAGCTCGCAGCTCTACTAGCATGAGTATTGTGAGCGTCTCCATGCCTCAGTGAGCCCGCAGCTCTATTGGCATTGAGTAGTGTGAGCATCTCCATGCCTCAGTAAGCCCACAACTCTACTAGCATTGAGTAATGTGAGCGTCTCCATGCCTCAATGAACCAGTAGCTCTACTGGCATTGAGTAGTGTGAGCATCTCCATGCCTCAATGAGCCCGTGGCTTTACTGGCATAAGTATTGTGAGCATCTCTATGCCTTAGCAAGGCCGCAGCTCTACTGGCATTGAGTAGTGTGAGCGTCTCCATGCCTCAGCGAGCTTGTAGCTTTACTGGCATGAGTATTGTCAGTGTTTCCACGCCTCAGCGAGCCCACAGCTCTACTAGCATTGAGTAGTGTGAGCATCTCCATGCCTTAGCGAGCCTGTAGCTCTACTGGCATGAGTATTGTGAGCATCTCCAGACCTCAGTGAGCCCGTAACTCTACTGGCATTGAGTAGTATGAGCATTTCCATGCCTCAGTGAACTTGCAGCTCTACTGGCATGAGTATTGTGAGCATCTCCAAGCCTCAGCTAGCTCGCAACTCTACTGGCATTGAGTAGTGTGAGCATTTCCATGCCTTAGCGAGCCCTCAGCTCTACTGGCATGAGTATTGTGAGCGTCTCCATGTCTTAGCAAGCCCGTAGCTCTACTGGCATTGAGTAGTGTGAGCGTCTCCACGCCTTAGCAAGCCCGTAGCTGTACTGGCATGAATATTGTGAGCGTCTCCACACCTTAGCGAGCCCACAGCTCTTCTGGCATTGAATAGTGTGAGCGTCTCCATGCCTCAGTGTGCCCACAACTTAACTGGCATGAGTATTGTGAGCATTTCCATGCCTCAACAAGCCCGCGCTCTACTAGCATTAAGTAGTGTGAGCGTCTCCACACCTTAGCAAGCCTGCAGCTCTACTGGCATTGAGTTCGTCAATTCATCTCTATGATGAGCTTTGGGGGGCTTCAGCTTAAGAAGCTGGCAAATTCATCAATTATTCTCTGGAATGAGCTCCAGGGGGCTTAGCAAGCTAGCAAATTTGTTCACATATCAAAAACACAATTACATTAATAGAGATAGTAATTAGAAAAACTAAGGTATAATGTTAATATATGACTCAAACTGAAGCTCCTTGCTCCTGGCCAAGGTTTTGTTGAGGATGAGGTTGATGCTCCACAGGTTGCACCACGTACCCCTGTAATCGCCCTCTTTTAACCCTCAATGCCTAACACTTCGAGGTATTATGCCTATCCTCGTTGTGATAGGCGTAGAACTTTCAACTTTTCCTGAATCGACCAAGATTCCACCAAGGCTTGGGTTTCCTAAAATCTTCTCTATCTTGTTCTGCTAAGAAAATCCTGTCCTGGGCTTCAGACAAGACGCTATAGTTTTCATGATGTCCCTGGTATCAAGATTGCTCATTATGCTCTTTTTGATGATCTGAAGGTTGGGGTCATCCTGCGCTTTTCCATGATCGTTCTTCCTTTTATTTTGATTTGAACCACTCGGATTGCACCTGCTTGAGCTAAATGTTTCTTCCCATCTAGCTTTCCTCGTAGCTCACTCATAAAAGTCCTCGAGATCCTTCACTGGCAACTTATAGATACTCTTATATAATTTTCCATCTTTGCGGAGTCCCATTGAGATCATCACCAAAATGGTTTCCTCTAAAGGGTTCTCTACATTATTAACCTCATGCATGAACTTTGTGATGTAGTCCTTCAACGATTCTTCTTTTTACTGGAAAATTGTTGTGAGGTGACAGGGTGGAGCGAGCTATTTTTTTAATGCCTAGTATTGGTCAACGAATTTCTATTGACATTGCTCCTAGCTGCCTATGCTGCGAGTTGGAAGACTTCTGAACCACGTCAAAGGTGAACCCCCAGCGTCATGGGGAACACATGGCACTTTACAAAAGAGTTGGCTGTCACAAGGTCCATCTGAACATTGAATGCATCTATATGATCATGCAGGTCCCTATTTCTGTCATAAAGTGGAATCGAGGGAACTTTGAACTTTAAGGGAAGGGGTTGCGCCTTAACTTCTTCAGTGAAGGCCGACCTCGCTTCATATTGAGATCGTTTAGCTGAAACTTGAAAACATTCTTCGAACTGATCCATCCTTTGAAACAGTTCTTCAACGAGCAGGTCTCATTTTAGAGATTATTGATTCTCTTGGCCACAATTATGATGAGTTGGGATTTGCTCTTGTGACCGGTGAGCTGGAGAGTTTCCCTGATCGGTATTACCCGGATGTCCAACTTGTTGCTGCTAAAGGGAAGCATTCGTGGGTGTAGCAGCTTCAACCTGCTTCTATGCACCTTACGCTAGCATTGTGATCACCCTGGTAAGTTCTCCTATCATATTCTCCAGTTTTTCCTGATGCTAGAGCTAAGTCTGCACTCCATTGGTGCCATTAGCAATGGCAGTGGGCTGAATGGAACTAGTTGAAGTCGAACCAGAGGTAGTGCTGATGACGGGAGTGATGGAGGAGTCCGTTGTTGAGACATGCCCTTCTGGAGGGTTGATGTATGCATTTGAAGCTCTAGTAGCTCTTTCCTTAGCCATTTTAACAGGAAACGAACCAGAATAGGTGAGATTCCCACAGACGGTGCCAAAATGTTGATAGTGAATTTTGGTATTAATCCAAACCCCAGCCAACAGAAGGATTCTTTTGGGATCTCAAACTGCTACCTGGTTCTAAAGCAAGAAATCAACAAGATAAACAAGAAAGGAAGGAAGAGCAGCAGAAAGACATAAGGGTTTTAATGTGGTTCAACCAAATCCAGATGGCATTGGATCCTACATCCACGATAGTGTATTGATATGGTAATGTTCTTACAGTGTTTCAATATTACAAGGCATCTCTCCCCTTTACAATGATCTTAGCCCCCCATTTATAGAAACATGGAGAGGTACAAATGGAACTAAGTTTACTGTATGTATGTTGCATCAAGCATTAAATATACATGACTGTCTAAGGTGCTATAAACTGAGTGTCGCATATTGCCTGCTGCAGATGGGACTTAACGGTCATTCTTGCAGAATGATGGTGCCAGTTGCATATTGTTGTTATGTTTGACTGCGGTAGGTTTTTGGCTGAATGTGGCCATGCCCAAAGGAGTTTGAGCTCGTATACTGAGAGTGTTGCTGGCCTGTGATCTCGAATTGGTGTAGTCAACGAGCTATGCTTTTTGGTGAGCTGGACCCTTTTCAGCAAGCTTCGTCTATTCACATAGCAAGCTCATTTCTTCTACCAATTTTGATTTTCTCGGGGCCCTTGCTGGCCTATTCCTTAGCGTCAAACTTTACTAGTAATAGTACCTTTGCCTTAATGCACTTGACATGAGTTTTGTTTGCTTCATGGTATTGAAAGTTGATTTACATAAGTTAGTCAACTAATTGAGTGCTCATATAGATGTAGAGATGACATGGCCTTCTTATTGTGTAATTGATGTATATAGGAGTATGGATGACTTGTTTTTTAAGATTGAATGTAATGTTTCTATTTTGCCTTTGCTAGAAGTAGTTTTTTTTTAAAGGAATGTTATCATTTTTCAATAGTAAAAACGATTTTCTAATCATAGATTTTTATGGAGGTTGTTATTCATTGAATTAATAATTTATTCCTTACATGGCTGATAGTAACCATTTGTTTCTATTTTATATAATAAAATTTCAAGTTATATAGTTTAAGTGTTTTAATGTTTGAGCTTCATAAATGTCATAAGGCAACTATAAGTATTCTAACTAGAGTCCAATCCTTTTAAGCAACAATGAGTGTCAATGACAATGACTATGAAAAGATATCAGAGTTATTAAAGTTGTGAAATTTAAAATGTAAAGAATCTTGATTAAGAAGATGGTTAATAAGCGAAGAGCAATAGGAAGGCAATGTTGTTATACATAGAGGTATTATTGTGCCAAATTTGTTATTTCATTTTGTCAATTTATTTATTTGGTGTTTTGTTTGTGAGTTTCATTTGATGTGTATGTTTCTAGGTTGTCCTATTGAAAATGGGAGTAATGTTGTATTAGTTTCCTTAATGATTGGGTATAATGTCAAGATATGTACTCTATTATCTAATAAAAGAACCTCTAATGATGTTGCACATACACCAATGTTGAATTTGTCCAATGCAATTTAAGTTTGGATAAAAAATATGGTAGTACAAGAGTGCTTGGTGATATATTGAATTTTGTCATCAATTTAGATAGGAAGTTTGGTAGTGTAGGTATGTTTTCATATTAAGCAACTATTTTTTTTGTCTTTTATTTTAATTATGATATGTTTAATATGAATTATAGTGTAATCTCATATTTTAATATGTGCGACTACTTTTAAGGATTTTTTGTTACATGATGGCCCATGTGAGTAAAAGAAGCAAAATTGCTTATTCACTTCTAATAGAAGAAAATAAGCAAGTGGCAAATCATCATGATTCAAGAAATAGTGCTTTAGATTGTAGTACTTCCCTCAACAAGTTGAGTTTTGGAAGATTTATGCTAGGTCTAAGTGAACACTATGTACATGCTATTTCTACAAATACCTTGGAAAATGTGACATTATTTAACTCAAGCAATAAAGGTGCTGCTTTATTTTAATGCTTTACACATCTTTGTTTGGAAATTATTTGTGTATTTAATTCATTACAATTTGTGATAAAGATAATCAAATTATGGATGAAGCAACTTTTGATTTTGGTGGCAAAAGTGGGTTAAGAAGTGATGCTCTTCATTCAATTAACATTGAAGAAAATAGTGAAATGCCTGAGTCAAGTAAGTGTTGCTATGGGCTTTTTTTAAATATTTTTATGTTTTACATATTATGTAAATTTTAGTCGGTGCCTTTTACAAAAAAATGCGGAATTGTTTTGTTCTTATATATGCTAAATGTATTTCATTTCTCAATCCTTTAACTATCCTTTCAATTTTGTCATTGATGTGTCTTATGTATAGTTAAACTATAACCTGTAAGCCCTAATGAGTAGGCCAGTACTTGCACAATTAATAAGAGAAGTGTTCAAGCAAGTTTGTGGGGAAGGGGGTTTTATTGCTATGCATACTATAAATTCACTTTCTGTTTCTATTTATCAGATTGTCATAGCTATATGTAGAAAATGCGATTGCAATTTGTAAGCATTGTTTAGTTACAATCAATATATAAAAGTTTTAAAAGTATAAATTCTTAGCACTATAATTAATCCTTCAATTTGAAATCTGTTTTATACACTAAAAAGAAACCAATAATGAATTATAAGTCAATATGTTTAGGAGGAAAACATCAATTAGGATTAAATACAAGCATTTGTATTTTAAAGGTGATTTTTGTCAGTATAAATGAAGAAAACATAAGACTTATTCCTTTTCACCAATTCAATTTGGTCATATTATGTAAATTTTAGTTTCCAAATTTTAAAGTCCCAAAATCAAGTTACATAATTTGTGGTGCTCAAATTTTAAACTTCCTCCCAGATAGATTTCTTTTCTCAATTATTTAACTGCAGTTATCCTTTCATGTTTTAAATTTGATTGATTAAATGCCAAATTTAAATTGTTGGTTCTATTATTTATGCTCTTAGGGAAGCTATTTTGTGCATATTTTTGTTTAATCTATCATGACAATTTTTTATAAGAGATTTTTAATTATAAAATATTGTTTTATAAGTCTCAATTTTTGTTTATATTTTCTTTTCAATTTTGTCACTAATGTATCATGTGTGCAATTGAACTATAACCTATAGATGCTGATGAGTAACCCAATACTTCTTGTTATGTTGATTAGAGAAATGATCTAGCAACTTTACGGAGTTTCACTGACGACTATTGAAACCGACTAAAAATAATATTGAACTACCAAAGCTATTAGCAACTAGGGTGAGTCCAAGTCATATCCGTAAAGATTGGAGATTGATTCCTTTGTGTTGTAATGTAATAAAATAGGGGCTGGATGCTATCTAGACTAGGAATTTAGAAAATTGAACAAACAAGTTAGATACATGATAAAACATAAACAAGAGATAGGGAAAATTGAAGAGAAAAGCTCAATCTAAGAGACTCTTGCAACCAATTCATTGATTGATCCTTAACGGTAATGTTTCATTCCCCCTTTTGATTGCTTAGCCAAGAAATTGATTAAGCCTAAGTCCTAATTAAACCTTGTTAATTTCTCCCTAAACTAGTCAACCAAACCCAACACCTAATTGATACTTATTGTTAATCTTAACCAATTTACCAATAGTATTAAGTCCTAAAAACACTAAGTCTAATTAGTTAAATTACCCTAGCAATAACTTAATTAATTACTCTTAATTCTCTAGAAGAATTAACTCACCCCAACAGCTTGTCAAAACCCTTTTACTACCCTATAACCAAACAACCACAAATAATAAAATTGCCTATAGGAGTTTAGCTAGTAGTAGACCACTTTGAACAAATTAATTAATAGGTCCCTTAATCAACCATCCACAACAATTATAGGTAATAAGAATGGAGAATCAAGAGAATCAAAATAAGAACACATTGACAATTAAAATAGGTCTCACAATCTAGAATAAAAGAGGTGTAGAAATTTCCTTAGATTGGGATGAGTTTAGCTATAAATTATTATAAAAATAAAAAAGAAAGAGAAAACCTAATTAAGGGCTAGATTCTTGCCCTATAAGATCTCCTCTGATCACAAAATTAGAGACAGTATAGAAAATGAAGGTAAAGATGTTACAGATAAGGCTCAGCTATCTATTTATAAGTTTAGTGCACTACCTCTTAGTTTGGATGTGGTTTAGGGTTGGAAGGAGGCCTGTTTAGATGTAACACTCTTCATATAAAATGTAGATCTAAACTTAGCTTTCTAATAGCCTTGACCTTGCATTAGAAGCTCAGTCTCTAGATCAAGTCATGAGCTAAACACCAAAATAGTTTTTCAAAGTAGTTTAGCCTGTAATAGATATAAACACTTAAGTCCACAGTTATATAATTAAATCAAAACGGTGTAGTTTACTCTCAAGTCTTGCATAAAAGTTATAGGGTTGGATCTTAGCTATCCAATGGTCTTAAGTTTGCACCAAAATGCTAGGTAAAGCTCTACTTATGATGAAAACAATGAAATTAGGTTTAGATCATAGTACTGCACTATGTTCCAAATTTTAGGCTTTATTTCACCTTCAAAACATTTGAACTAGACTTTGGCTCTTCATGAAATTTTTAGATCTTTCTCTTAGTTTTCCAAGGATATAAGAATCACCCAAAACTAAGGCCTAGAACTCTAGATATACCTAAAAACCTAAAACAATATGAAATAGTGTAAATTTATCAAATAAATTCAATTAAGCACAAAAACTTAGCAAAATAGAAAACCAATCTCAAGTGTTAAATTAAGCACATAAACATGACAAAAGAATAAATATAAATGGATATAAAATATATATAAATTGTGTTCATCAGTATACAATGAATTCACTTTATGATACTCCAATTTACAAATTCAAAATTGCAAATTATGTACTTACTTTTAATTTAGTGAATTGAAAATTACACATTGAAAATGTGATTAGTAGATTATGTTAATGATAGGGATCCTAAATTTCAATGTAGTCACTATGGAGCTATGTTTTGGCTTTTAGAGAATGTTGAGGGTCCTGAAATTCATATATTATCTTTTTTACATTTGTAAATTGTATACTCTTTAAGTCTGAGAGATTGGATTCTTGTTGCACAAGGATTTTCAAAAAGATTTCTATTGAAAGATAAAAAAGGTATTGAAGTGATTGGAATTGTTGTGAATTTAATTTCCAATTATTCAAATTCAACAATTCAGTTTATCAATCAATAGAATTTCAAAAATCAGAATTATATCAAAATATTAGAATACAGTCTAGCAATATTGCAGAATAACAGTAATGCAAAAAAGATAAATCATGGAACACAAGGGTTTTAAAGTGGTTCAATTTCACCTAAAACCACTAATGAAGTCTACATCCACTGTATCAATCCTTAACTAGATGATCTTTTTTATTATAATTCACAGGATTTGAATCAGGCTCTTGAAAACTAATTTACAACAAGATTTTGTTGGGCTCTTACCTAACCTAGATATACTAATAATACACCTTTAGCTTAATTGTAATCAACCTTACAACTAATAGAAGATGCAAGGGAAGATTAACCTTTTCCTTGTATCTCCAGTTCCTAATCAACCTCAGAAACCTAAAAAAGCAAATAAGATTTTGGTAACAGAAAACAATACCAGAGTTTGAGATGAAAATCTCAAATAACTAATTATATAACTTTCACAAGATTTGATCCAAGCAATTAATCTAATGTGTCTTTGAGACACTGAGTTAGATAAAATAAAGAGCAAGAACTCTCTTTATTTTTCATACTCAAAGTGATAGAGAATGAAATAAAAAATTTATGTTGAAATGAGAATGAGAGGGTATTTATAGTTACTATAATCGACATTTGAAAATAACTGATTTTTAAGTCTTGAATCAATTCATAAATTGATTCGTAGCAGTTCTAACTAACTAATAACTGACTAATTGATTTGTGAATCAATTCAGCTTGTGAAAATCACAAAGAAATTCATGACCAAATCGATGCATGAATTGATTACCCTTTGTGCAAAAAGATTTGTGAATCGATTATATAATTGATTCAAAATATTTTCTAATGTTTCGGTGAAAACATTTTTAGAAACTTTTCTTCAGGAATTGATTTGGGAATCGATTTGAGTACATCCACAAGATTTCATGTTTGAATTGATTTATGAATCGATTCACACAATAAAAGATAATTTTTATAAAAATTTCACTTGTGAGAATGCATTAGAAAATATAGTTAGAAAACATTTGTTTTAAAGTCATTTCATTTGATTTATTTTAGCCTCAGATTAGCTATTTTAGAAAATTATCTAGATTAAAAACTGATTAGATTGCACTTACAAAAGATCCTATAAAAATCAATAAACCTGAATAGTAGGTTGGATCTCTTGATATCTTCAATGTCACTTGATTAACTTTAGTTTTGCAAAATAAACAAATACTCAAAGTATATGGTTAAATCATGACATCAAATAAAATTGTTTGTTAACATCAAAACTGAAGAAGAAATGATAGCTACGCTACTAATCTCCTATAGCCATGCTAATAGTCTCCCCCTTTTTGATGGTGATAAACAATTTTAGATAAGTAACAAAATATGCATACAATCAAAAAGTTTTAAATGAGGGTTTACTCCCCTTTAAGCTTTTATTTAACCTTATCTAAATTTTTATCATAAATTTCTTTTTCAAGTATCTAATCCTTCTTATCATTATTTCATCCTTCTCCCTCTTTTATCAAAACAATGTTTACTTCTCCTTTATGGATCTGATCTAAAATCTCATCCTTGTCTCCTTTTTGGCATATGAAAAAGGAATAGCACCTCAATGAAGTAAAAAAGTTTAAAATCATATCATACAATGGGGATAAGGTGATTAAAAGATAGTTTTAGTTCCATTTATGATATTTATAGCCATAATCTCATTAATTTTCAATAATGTCCCCCTAAAATAATGATTTTGCTCAATTTTTGACTTAATGCTTGAATTATTTTTTTTCCAAATATCAAGTGTTGAATCGATTCTATAATTGATTCGGGGAGTTTGTATTTCAAGTTCAAAAGTTTGGGAACAATGACCAAAAGTTTGAAAATCTTAATGAATTGTTCATGAATCGATTTGAACAAGGTTGAATTGATTTGGATAGAACTAAATTGATTCTGAAATCAATTTATTTAGTGTAATAAAATTTTGAAATTGTTTGATTTCTTTTCGAGGGATTAAGGATTGGTTTGAATTGGTTTATGAATCGATTCATAGTGCAAAAATTTGGAGTTGTGAATCAATTCATGAATCGATTCAAAAACTCTCAGAAAACCTAAAAAAATTCAAATGGATTCAAGATTCGATTCAGAGAGTCCTGAAATCATTTTTCATACTGTTTTGTTTCAAAACTCTCAACATATGCCATATTAATCAACATCATACAACTTGATACCATTTTTATCTCAAATTTCATAATGTGTACCTACAAAACAAACTTAGAAGACTCCGATGCGTAAGTTAGAATTTAAAAGATACAAATCAAATAAACAAGATCAAATACAAAACTTAACAACAAAAAGATATAGTAGGTTGGTCTTTTTAAATCATTTTCCAAGGGATCTAACATCCCTAATTCTCTTTGAATGAACACAAACTATTTTTCATTCAAAGTTTTGTGAAAATATCAGCTAATTGAAATTCAGTTTGTAAAAACTCAATAGAAATGTCACCTCTTTGAACATGATCCCTAATAAAGTGATGTCTTAGTTGAATATTTTTTGTTTTTGAATGCATGATAGGATTCTTAGTGAGATTGATAACATTGGTGTTGTCACATAAAATAGGAATTTTGTCAAATTTCAAACCATAGTTTGATAGTTGCTACTTCTTCCATAGGATCTGAGTACAACAACTCCTAGCTGCTATGTGTTTTACTTCAGCAGTTGATAGTGCAATACTATTTTGCTTTTTGCAGGACCAAGAGACAAGAGAATGACCAATGAATTGGCATGCTCTACTAGTTCTTTTTCTATCAGTCCTATTGCTTGCATAGTCTGCATTTGAATAACCTATAAGACTATAAGAATTTGATTTTGGATACCATAAGCCTAGATGTTTTATCCCTAAGAGATATTGAAAAATCCTTTTCACAGCTGAAAAATGTGATTCTTTTGGCTGTGTTTGATATCTAGCACAGAGACAGACACTAAGCATGATATCAAGTCTACTTGTAGTCAGATAGAGTAGGCTTCCTATCATGCCTCGAAATAAAGCAGGGTTAACAGGTTTACCTTTTACATCTGAATCTAGCTTAAGAGTTAGACTCATGGGAGTTCCAATTGAGTTCCAATAGGCTTATAGCTATCAAACTTAAATCTCTTTAGCAACTCCACTGAGTACTTTGTTTAACTTAGGAATGTTGCATTTGTACTTTATTTAATTTGCAATCTAAGGAAAAAAGTTAACTCTCCCATCATAGACATGTTGAATTCATTTTGCATTAACTTTGAAAATTCTCCACACAAGGAATCATTAGTAGAACCAAAGATTATATCATCAGCATACACTTGAACAAGTAAAATATCTTTTCCCTTATTTTTTATGAAAAGAGTTGTGTCAATTTTTCCTCTTCTAAAGCCTTTTTGAATTAAAAACTTACTTAATCTATCATACCCAGCTCTAAAAGCCTGTTTTAAACCATATAAGGCTTTCTGAAGCTTATAAACATAATCTCGATGGACGTGATCCTCAAAACCAGGAGGTTGCTAAACATGCACCACTTCCAGTATGTAACCATTTAAAAAAGTACTTTTCACATCCATTTGATAAAGTTTAAAATTTCTTGAACAAAAGTATGCCAATAACATCCTTATAGCTTCTAATCTAGCTACTAGAGCAAAAGTTTCATCATAATTTATTCCTTCTTCTTGATTATAACCTCTTGCAACTAAACGGGCTTTATTTCTAATGGTCACTTCATTTTCATCTAGTTTGTTCCTAAAAACCCAACATGTTCCTATAATAGAATAATCATTAGGTTTTGGTACAAGAGTCCAAACTTGATATCTTTTAATCTGATTCAACTCTTCATGCATTGCCAAAACCTAATTTTCATATATTAAGGCTTCATTAATGCTCATAGGTTCAAACTAAGATACAAATGCTGAGTGATTGCAAAAGTTCTTTAAACTGCTACATGTTACTCATTGTGATGTTTCTCCAATGATTTGATCCCTTGGATGGCTTTGCATGAACTTCCATTGTTTTGGAGTGCAGGGTTCTGAAGTGTCCAATCCAACAATGTCATCCTCTTTTTATTTTGCATTTGTTTTCTTTGATTGATGTCCTTATTGATTTATGTTTGAATTAGAGAATAGTGGATTTTTCCTGCTCATTCTCTTCCTCTATAGATCTATCAACACTTAAGGTAGATTCATCAAAAATAACATGTATAGATTCTTCAATCTTCAAAGTCC
>JANHAO010016551.1:0-14324 GCA_026873985.1 Saraca asoca
GCTAGCACTTGGAGAGGAGTTCTTGAGGCCATTTGAGGAGTTTCCTGGCGTGGATCACCGGTAGAGGCAGGACACTTGGACTGCTATGGTGACAGGAAATCCATCTACTTCCATTGTGCTTGAGCTGGAATTAAAGGTTAGTTTAGCTCACCCTTTGCTTTAGATTTGATCTGAGCTTTTTGAGACCTCACACCAATGGTTCCTTGGGTGGTTTGTTCAGTCAAGAGGAGAAAATTTTTGAAACTTTCGGCCTCTTCCCTATGATCTTGGCTAAGCAAACCTATCAGTATCTGCCGTTTATGTCTAACAACCTAGTCCTAAGATTTTTTACCTTGTAGTGTGTATTCATGCAGAGTGTTATCGACATCTGAGTTATAGGGTATAGGTTATTGAAAACCAAATTGCCTTATTACCTTATCTACGTTATGCCACTCAATAATGTTGAAACATATCAGAGGCATTAGTGAATACCAGATCTCATATCTTGCTATATAGTAGTTTGGCAGGGTGGTTAGTATATCACCCTTATAAGGTTCCCAGACAACCTGTCATCATAAACTGCAATCACAGTTAGTGCCATAAATAGAAATTAAAATTCATGCAGTAAATGACAATAATGTAACAAGATCAATTATTCATACTTGGTCTGGCTTTAGGTGATCAAGTGAAGCTCCAAATGCACATAAAATATGGCTTGGAGTTATCATTGTGTCTTGAGCGTCGCGCCATCTGAAAGCTAAGGGTGTTAGCTTTTGTCGGTCTGGATCCAACTAACCTCTCTTAATAGGTGCAATGCTTGGTAATCTATCCTAAGCCCAGATATGGACTAGCAATATGCATTCAGAAATGTCATTCTACTTTGCCTTGGATGCTTTGCACAACTCTGTATAAGTCCATGATAGGACTGCAGACCCCCAACTATATCTCCTTGCATCTTGTAAATCAATTAATAAGGGCAAAAACATCAAATGCACATAATGGGTTAACTTGTCATTATATAATATTGTACCTAACAGTCTCAATAAGTAGGCACACGTGTATTACTACACAGTTTCCTCACTGGCATTATCCGGGAGAGCATCAAACCGTTCTTGTAATCATGATAGGCTAAGCTTTTGGCCATAGATGAAATAATATTCATTTGGTGGAACATCGACCAACAATATCTCACACATTGCATACTACAGCAATTGAGTCAGGCCAATCACCATTACACCATTCACAAGGAGTCCAAATTGGACTTCTATATCTTATAATGTCACTATCACTTTGCTCTATGGTGTGTGAAACATATGTGTCTTCAATCGTCATCTCTCAACAAGTGCGCTGATGAGGGGCCAATTAACGTTTATGTGTTTGATTATGCAAACACCATAGAATCTTGCTAAACAAAGATAAGGATCTATTCGAGGATTGGGATGGAATGTGATCTAAGCCTTTGACGTGGAGCACCTGATCAGCCTACATATAAAAAAATTAGAAGTAAGGTATTCAAAATAACAAAGAAATTGAACAATTTTTTTTAAATGATCAACTTTCATTAGTATTATTAACCTTATTCTTTCACCACATTGCTTCTGAAGTATACTGGTGTTATAATCAAAGCAACGAGTAGTTTCTCGATCATACCACATTAAAAATGACAGTAAATAATTGATTACAATTATAACTTAATGTAACATTTTGAACACCAAAACAAGTTCAATCATATCACATGTTACAAAATAAAATAAGTGAATCTCGATTCGAGAAATCGTTCGTTGTTTCAATTACAATACTAGTATATTTCAGAAGTAATATGGTGGGGGGGATAAGGTTAATAATACCAATGAAAGTTGATCATATAAAAAAATTGTTCAATTTCTTTGTTATTTTCAAGACCTTACTCCCAAATCTTTGTATATGTAGACCGATCGTGTGCTTCATGTTAGAGGCTTAAGTCACATTCTGCCCTTGACTCTCAAATGGATTCTTATCTTCATTCAGTAGGATTCTATGGTGTTTCTAGAATCAGACATATAAAACGTTGATTGGCCCCTCATCAATGCACTTGTTGAGAGATGGTGACCAGAGACACATACGTTCCACATACCACAGGGCAAAAAGACAATGGCATTGCAAAACGTAGAAGTCTAATTTGGACTCCTTGTGGATGGTGCAACGGTGATTGGCTCAACTTGAATGCCATGGTATGTAATGCGTGAGATATTGTTGGGCGATGTTCCACCAAATGAACGTCATTTCATCTATGGCTAAAAGCTTAACCTAACATGGTTAGAAGAATTGTTTGATGCTCTCCCTAATAATACCAATGAGGAGACTATGCAGCAATACATATTCACCTACATATTCAAACTGTTAGGTGCAATATTATATAATGACAAGTTAGCCCATTATGTATATTTGATTTTATTGCCCTTGTTAATTGATTTACAAGTTGTAGAGAGATATAGTTGGGGGTTTGCGGTCCTATCATGGACTTATAGAGAGTTATGCAAGGCATCCAAGATAGAGTGGAATGACATTTCTGGATGTATGTTGCTAGTTTAGATCTGGCCTTAGGATAGATTCCAAAGCATTGCACCTATTAGAAAAGGTTGGTTGGATCTAGATCAATAAGAGCTAATGCCCTTAGCTTTTAGATGGCGTGACACTCAGGACACAACGATAACTTCAAGCCACGTTTTAAGTATGTTTAGAGCTTCACTTGATTACCTAAAGCCAGGCCAGGTATGAATAATTGACCTTATTATATTATTGTCATTTATTGTGTGAATTTTAATTCCTATTTGTGGCACTGACTGTCATTGTAGTTTATGATAATAAGTTGTTTGGGAACCTTACAGGGGTGATATGTTGGTGACCCTGCTAGACTACTATACAACGGGATGGAGATCTAGTGTTCACAAGTGCCTCTAATATGTTTCCACATCATTAAGTGGCACAACGCAAATAGAGTAATGAGGCAATTCGATTTTCAACAACCTATGCCCCATGACTCAGATGTCATTGATACTCTGCAAGAATACACACTATAGGGTAAAGAATCTTGGGATTGGGTTGTTAGACATGAATGGTGGATGCAACTATAGAACAGCCAACGACAATGAATCCCGCATGGAATGTTAGCATCAAAATTGTTGCATTACAACGATGTTTACGTGTGATAGTATAGAAGGTTTACAAGATGCTGGATTACGCTACGTAGTGCAATGGAGAATTCAGTGATATGATTTGCTATATTCAAACCAATTGTATTGATTGAACTAAGATATAGTAATTAGTAACTTCCTTCTTCTACTTCTATGATAGGCTAGCCACGGAATAGAGTTGCAACATATAGCCTTCATTGATCTTGAGAACAAATTATGGCTTAGGGTTGGACAAATCAGTATTGACTTAGTGGATATTGTAGATGAGCATCACAGATTTAAAGCCTATCATCCCCACATCCCGGCTCCATTGTCTAATCTAGTAATTCATGTCAATTTAATCATTAGAGGTAGACGTGCCCGTAAAAGATGACAACGAAATGAGGAGCGTGCAGATGATGCAAGACCTTCACATACTACAATTACTCAAGCGCATGATGAGGTGGGCACGTCATATATAATACATACTCCTTCTTCATCACGACAAAAGTATAGAAGGAAATATGAATTTGATTCGACATCATATGGTGAGACAAACTCATCATATGTACCACAACCCCCCGATCCATCACCTTATATGTAAGACAGAGAGCTTTTCCATGGGTTTCCATAACCACTTTTGTTTTTACTGCCAAGAGGAAGTACAGACATGTTTTCAGGTTGGTTAAATTTCTCCCTTTCACTACATAATGTTAAATTTGGTGTGCAATTAACAACTCCATCCTTAGCCTATGCTTATGCGATAGTGACAGAGTCTCTAGTTGACCCTTCATGTCTAACTCGAGTGTAGCACAGTCATCGAGTTCATGGTATAGGAGTTCATTGTGGCACAAGTGGATGTGTGATCGGACACGTAGGACATTAGAAACGTCCACCCCAACATTGACAGCAAGAACATGAAGATGACTCAGATTCGGACTAGGGTAAATGTTGTTCTCTGCTAGATTGTCTATAAATATTGTTGTTTGTAAATGTGTTTGTCTAGAAATGTTATTGTCCAATGTTGTGTTGTTCCACATATTTATATTATGATCTATTATGACTACATTGATTGATTATGCATGTATTCTAATATAATTCATGCATAATAACTAGTAAATAACATATATCTATGTCTAGACTTAAACTATGTCAACAATAATAAAGTATTCCAATGACACAATGCATTTTAATGACACACCAAATAAAAAGATCTCATTATTTATAAACATTGCTAAGAATATTGTAATATATGCATGAAAAGATATCATTACATTTCAATGAAATCAACATTTAAAAAACATACAATTAAGAAAATTACAATATAAGTAACTATTGTTTAAATAAGGAATTGTTACATTTAATGAAATAACTATAATAGTTTGTCACAATGTGTTTACAATGACTATACTAGGAGGAATTGTTACATTTCATGTCTAATGCTTAGAACTCTCTCTAACCATGGCAACACAGTTGGGACAATACTTACAATTGTGGCTAGCAGAATGACACAACTACATCTTTATCTTTCTCCCCCTTCTCTATCACATTGCTCTCCCAAGTCCATCTTATTCCAAATATGGGTAGATCTCGGTCGGCCCTTGTCTTTTAATCTAGAATAATTTGGCAATCATGTAGGGCCAGCAACCTGTGGCCAGCAATCTTGGTGTGGTACCGGTAATCATGCACTCCGATTTGCACTAATAAGAGAGTCCATAGGATAAACTGCGTGTATATATTAGTGGAAGTCCATGTAAACAATGTAATAAGTTGCAATAGCATGTGAGCATGGAAAGTGTAGGTGTTGAAATTTTTCGCTGTTGCATGTCTTGTGGCTAAGGTTAATAATCTGTGTGTTACCTCCTTTGTTGGTTTGTGCATCAAATTTGATCTCTACGTGGAAAATCCTAGTAAGCCTATCATAAGTAAGCACTGAAAAAGCACTAGCCTTTTTGATGTTTTTCTATAGAGTAATCGTAAGGTCATTTGTATATATATGCTTGGCTGACATTCTGTCATCTGTTTCCTTACCTTATGCCATGAAGTAAGCCATCTATCAGCAGAAGGTACTTTGCACTAACACAATGATGGGTAAATTCCATGTGCCTTTGAGAGCACCATTGACCGCTTCCGTTAGGTTAGTTATCATGTACCCAAAGCATCTCCCATTATTAAATACTTCTGCCCACTTTTCTTCTGGAAATACCTTCACCCACTAGCCTACATCAGCATTTGAAGACCATAACTTGGTAAACCTAAGCTCATACTTCCTTGGTTGCTTCTTGTACCCTGCAATAAGGATTATAACAATTAAAACAACTCATATGAACTTAACATAAGCATATACAGTGGTAGGAAATAGTTATCCATGTTTGTAACGTGTCTCTTAATGGATGTATTTTTGAAGTATCTATTGAAGTTACTGGCCATATGGCGGATACAAAACTGATAGTGACCATGAGGCGGCTATCATCCAAGTGACTTATTCTCGATGGTTGCAATAATCCCGTCATGATGATCGGATATTAGGCATAGTCTGTCAGCATTGGTGACGTGCATTCGAATCATACCCAAGAACTATGACCAATTAGATTTGTTCTCGGCTTCAACAATTGCAAATGTAATTGACAATACTTTATGATTTCTATCTTTTATGATTGCAATTAGTAGGCTATGTTTGAATTTCCATACAAGAAGGTTCCATCAATTAGTAGCATCAGTTTACAGAAAGGAAGTGCATCAATGCAGGGTATAAATGCCTAGAATAGTCTCTCAAACTTCACATTGTTAGGGTCAGGATATTGTCTTTGATATAAATCCCTAGTTTACAATTGCACAATGGTCTCTGGGTTGGCTTATTTCATTATTGTCAACCACCTCAGTAACTAACAATATGAGCCATCCTAATTACCATATATTTGGCTAATAGCCTTCTGTTTTCCTAGCCAAACTTTCTTGTATGAAACTTGGCAAGAGAATTGTGATTTTATCACCTATATTGTTTTGACCACAGGAAGGTTTGGTGTTGTTCTTAGTTGCTTCGCATAGCATGAGGCAATGAAATCAAAGTCCATTTGCATGTGATCTTATTACATGCTAATAGCGGCATAGGTGTAGGGGCCATTATATCTTTTGATAACCTAACAATCTTTCTTCAAATTGAAACTTGCCCTCAGCCGTCAGTTGCATTCTATATTGTACTTTGTACAATACATATATACAAATATTGATTTTGACTCTCGGGTCCTGTAATTTTGGTGTGTACTAATTGCATATCGTTTCAAGGCTAACAGAACATCTTCTTTACTCTCAAATTTCAAATTGACATAAAACTCCTGCCCATTGATTCGAGTGGGATTT
This sequence comes from Saraca asoca, assembly GCA_026873985.1. Classification (NCBI taxonomy): domain Eukaryota; kingdom Viridiplantae; phylum Streptophyta; class Magnoliopsida; order Fabales; family Fabaceae; genus Saraca; species Saraca asoca. Next base: position 6,492 of record JANHAO010016551.1, read on the forward strand.
TCAATCACTTGATGTTCAGGCCTAACCAAAGTTTCCCAAGTGACATACAACATATGTGATGATGAAGGCACATATGGTGATAATGATTCAACAACTCCCTCCTTCTCCTCTTTAACTCCGGGGCCATTTGACAATGATTTATCGTCATTCTTAACATCTTCATATAGACGGTCTGTGCTGGGGGTTTGGATATTGCTTGTCATCACCTTCCATTACAGTGATCACCGCACCATGGTTTGATAGGGCCACCAAAAATGGGGATAATGTGATAGTAATTTTGTTGAGAGAACATTTCCATGTATTCAGAATACAAATTACTGTCTCATGACCATTATCTCCAAGTTAATACGCCATATTAGTCTTTTCATTTTCTGTGTTATCTAATTCAAACTCAACATAATCTTTCAATGCACCAAGGTTGGGAAATTGATGATGGTAGTAAAATATGGTGCTCATATCATCATCATCAAACAATCTAAAGTGTTGGTAACTTATAATATTGTGACATGATGTGAGGAACCTATACATAATTAATGAGATATGTCTCCCTACTCCTACTTTGAATTTTGACATAATTTTCCTCCTAATATAATTTAATATTGCATTCTTATTTAACTTAAAGGCTTTTGGATCTAGACATTTAAAGGCCAATCCTTCTTGACCATTGTAAATTTTTTTATTATTGTAAACAATTATGATCTATTGTGTGGACATTTTTCAATTTATATAATCATAGTAAAGTTAGTATAAAATAACTGCGTAATATGTCACAAATAATTATATATTGACTAAAATTTTATTAAAAAAATAAAAGTCGCCTATGGTTAAAAAATTTAAATACTAGAATTTCAAAAAATTAAATATACCTAATAAAATTAACTTCCTTATAAATATCACTGACTAACATAATACATTTCAATATAAAAATGATTTTAATTTAATTGGTCAATCAAATAATTCTCTAATTTTTCCCATCTGCTATCTATTTCAAATCATAATTTCACTCTTATAATATAAGCATTTCAGAAATAAAGTCACTAAAACTTTAAATTTTTTATCACTACTAGTGCAAGCAAAAAAAAAAACTTCTACTATCATACATGTAAAATAGATTATTTTATTTCTCATGTGAAAAATATATATAAAATAATGCATAATAGTTTGTCAGGATAATATGTTAGTAGTCATGAAAAACAATACTTAATTATATAAAAAAATAGATTCAAATAATTCTTAAATAAAAGTATTAGTAAATAAGCATACCAAACTTTATCTCGCAATTTGTCAAAGAATGAAATAGATGTTGCTTGAAGCAAAATTTCTATGAAGAAATGGATGACAAAGATAAAGAATGGAGAAGTGAAGAAATGTTTGCAGAAGCAAAAAAGAAGATGAAGTAGAAACTTGTAGAATAAAGAAGAGGAGGCGAAGGTCTTTTATAGTGTGAAGGAGAAAAAGATATCATGGGTGTACAGGTTGCCAAAGCAAAAAAAAAAAAAAAGGGTCATGAGTGTGCAAAATCGGATAGACTTGTAGGTTACTATTGCGCAATAATAATCTATGAAAAAAAAAGTGACAAAAAAATTTATCAAGGCCAAAGTTGCTACAAAATTAAAAAAAATTAAATTGGTACGTCTCATAGCTCAAAAAAAATTGAAAAAGGCAATGAAAAAGTTGCCAAGGCCAATGTTGCCATAAAATAAAAAAAAAAATAATTGGCAGACCTCACTAGTAAAAAAAATTGAAAAAGGTAACATTTTGCCAACATTGCCACAAAATTTAAAAAGAATTGACAGGCCTCACAGATAAAAAAAAATTGAAAAACACAACAAAAATGTTGCCAAGGTCAATGTTGTTACAAAATTTAAAAAAAAAGCCTCACAGGTCAAAAAACTTGGAAAAGGCAATAAAAATGTTGCCAATGTCAATATTGCCACAAAATTAAAAAAAAAAAATTGGCAGGCCTCAAAGGTCTAAAAAAAAAAGAAAGAAAAAGATAACAAAAATATTGCCAAGGTCAACATTGCCAAAGCAACCAAAATCCTTAACTGTTGCCAAGGTCAAAATTAAAAAAAAAAAAAAAAATTGCTAGGCTTGGGCCTCCACGTTATTTCTACCAAAGTCACTTTAGAAATCACACTATCCATAGAAATAGTTTCATCCTAACCCTATTTAAAGAAAATTTTCCTCTAATCACACCTTGCAAGTCAAAAAGCGTCCGACATTCACTTCTACCAAGGTCACCCTAAAAATCACATTATCTACGAAAATAGTTTCACTCTAATCCTATTCATAAAAAATTTTCCTCCAATCACACCATCCAAGTCAAAAAACCAGATAATACCAGTGTAAACTCTTATGATTTTTTTTATAAAATTTTAAATACTTTTTATTGTAAATACTATTAATAAAGTTGCACACCTTAAACACATAGACTTTTATGAAGTAACATTTATATAAAAAATTACAACTTTTTCATAAAAACATTTTTTAAAAATAATTCAACATGAATATTGTTATTAATTTGATATTAATACAAATTCATTCCATAACTTCCTGTAATTTACTAAAAAATTAAAATAGTGCCCCGCATGTTATTGCATATATGTTTGAAATAAAATTATGCATATTCATAAATAAGATTCAAAATTTTTTGTTTTGAAAAATCAAAGACATTTGTTATTATGATTTTTATTGATAAACCTTGTTCACACGTAAACAACACGATAGAAGAGATTGGAGAAAAATATTTAACTTACAACAAATATATATAAAAAAGTGCACACTATATTCAATGTTTTTTTTTAACCAAAACAAAAAAGGAATAACAAAAGAATTTTGACTGCTCATATGTTGCAACCAAGAATAAATATTATATTATATGATATGACATGAGTTCAAAAGTAATATAGGCGATAATTATAAAAATATTTATCGCAAATTAAATCTCTCAATATGACATATAAGTTGTCCTTTTTACGTTTTTGGTAAGTATTTTCCTTTGTATTTAAATTAGAAGCACTATCAAAAATATTTCTTACATTTTGAAATTATACTTAGTCATGGGGCCTAGTGATCTTACACTGACAAATCGAATAATTCGCTTTATTTGTGAAAAGTAACATAAAAGAAATGCTATTATTAACTTCAAAATAAATAAAAATCGGCAAAAAAATAATTGAAAGCAAACACAGTGAAAAACATTTTACTATCTCACTAGTTGAATGTATAAATAAGTTTATAAATTAAAAAATTTTAAATTTTAAATCATCTCATGCATGTGTACAAATCATATTGATCTTTCACTATGAAAAAAACACAGAAACATAACCGTTTTCATTGTAAGAAAAAAAAAAGGCTAATTAATTACAATGAAAACGAGAGAATGAAAAGTTTAAGACAAAACAACGAAAATAATTTATTTGACAATATTTATAATTACTAATAAGCTCACTAAATGAAAAATAGAAAATAGAAAATGAAAAATGACAATATTTTATATTGATACTTTAACCTCTTTGTTTAAAAATGTTTATTTGAATGTAAATCATTACTTATTTTTTAGAAGGGCCCTTATCAATAAACTCAAAATTCAAAATTGTGAAGTCTGAGCATAAATCACTTTTTACTTATCTGAGCATATGTCTTCACGTGTTTGGGCACACTCAAAGGGTATTTTTTGTCGTGTCAGAAAAAAATACAGTTCATATCTTAAAATATTGTTATTGATAAACTATCATCTTGAATTAAACACTTAAAATTTCAAAAATATTTAAATTATTCTTTAAAATTTAGAGGAAACAATGAAAGCACGTTGTTTGAATATTAGTTTCCATCCTAAATTATTCAATGTATTGTATATATATTATTGAATTTTCATTTTTTCCCTATAACATATAAAGCATCCACTAAAAATAATATTAATTTTAATTATTATTTTCATATTTTTCTTTTAAAAAAGAATTAGTTTTTTCTATGAAAGAATAATGAAAACATCAATTAATATTCAGATTTTTTTATACTTAAAGAATAATTTTTAATTTTTTTAGAGTTTAAGAATATATAATATAAATTTTTAAAAGAGATAATTTATAATTTCTTTAAAGTTGAAAAATATATTATATAAATTTTTAAAATTAAAAAAAACAACTTGATATTTTATAAAATTTTAAATATGTAAAATGTATTTCTTTTCCTACGTCTTTTTTTCATTTTTGCCTTTGAGGATAAATTTTTCTATCTCATGAAAGTTTAATTAAGAAAATCTAAATATATTGTTTTTGAAATAAGGTTTTAAAAACTAAATCCAAAAAGTTATCATGTAATAACTCAATTAATTGAATTGAATAATCTAACATTGAATGATATCATAAATATAAACTTATTAAAAAATTAAATAATAGATAATTTATATTATAAATATGAATTTATATTTTATATAAAAATAAAAAATAAATTAATAAATTTTTAATTAATTAAATGTTAATTTTTTATTAATTTTTAATTACATATTGATTTATTAAATCAATCCAATAAAAAAAATTTAAAAGTAAAAAAGAATTATTGACTAATTTTTGAAACTTTGACCAATTTTTCAACTTTTCTCTATCTCTATCGAATCTCATCGATTTTCAAATCAGTTTGGTCTTTAAAATGATTTTTTTTTTATCAACTTGAATTGAGAAACATAATATTTAATAGTCGAATTGATCAGCTCCTTCTATTCAATTTTTAAAATAATATTTTAAAGACAAATTTTTAAACATTTTAATGTATTTTCATTTTTTAGTTAATAAAAAATAATTAATGATTTTATAATGTATTTTACTAAATTTATTGTATTAAAGTTTTATTTTTTTAATTTTTATGATATAAAAAAATATAAAAATTAATCTTTTACTTTTGGTTATTAAATAAAATAACAAAACGTGTTATAATTAATCCTGTTTTCAACTGTTACCGTCCGAAAAATAAAAAAATCAAATATCATCATCACTGATTGAACCAAATTAGCTTACGGGATCAAGAACAGAGACACATTAATTAACAAATCAAGAGATTAATTTCGAATTTCTAACCTCTGATTGGAAGCTCGCCGGTTTCAAATAACCTTGGAATACAGATATAAGCCCAGAAGCAGCAAGAACTGACAGTACGGAAATGAATTACCGGTATTTCAAGCTCATCTCCAATGTTCGACGTTAGGTTTCCCAAAATCCCGTCCCCAATAATGCAATTAACCCTTGGTTTTTCCAAACTGGCGGAGCAAAGCTCGTGGGAATCGAGCATGTTTCTGAGCAGCGGTCTGGCCGACACATTGAAGGATGGCAAGAGTTCGCTGACGCTGTGTCGGGGGTGGTCGGGAGGGTAGCCGTCCGAGATGGCCCTGAGTTGGATGAGTCCGCCGTAGGAGGATGAAAAACGTGATTGGACGTCGGAGAAGCGCGTGAGGCGGCGGTGGATGTGATTAGTACTGAGAACGGTGACGTGGAAGTTGAAAGAGCTAGAAGCTCTGCTAGTTTGAGCATGGCGTCTACATGGCCCTGTGCTGGGCATGGAAGCATTAGCACATGGGGAAGTGTAGCTGCAGGAGGCATTGTTTTTACGGACTCACTGCCTCTACTCTGATAACTTGGGAAGTGAGGATGGTCTATGAGTGAAAGGCGCATATAAAGGCGAGAGATTTTGGCTGCACCTGCACATCTTCATGTTTTTTTTCTAAGGAGTTTTCTACTGTACAAATGTCGCCTTGTTGTCTATTATACAACATTATGTAACACACAAATTGCTGACAAATATTTTGAGTAGCTGGGATTTAAGTCAGTGTCGGTGGAAGATGCAAGTTACATCCGCTTTTTTTTTATTTGCCACATAGTCCCATAAAATTAGACAAATAAAAAACAATACAATATACTACAGTTATTTTCATTTGGATATTTCATCAAACAACTGAAATCTATTTCCAAATAAACAAGTAAATGAATTCAAACCCACAGCAAGACAACATATGAAAATTTAAGCAAATTACAAAAAGCACAAGGTCAAACAAATATTTAATAAACATATTCATTCCATTCTTAAAATTCATAAAAGCTATATAATGAAATAACAAAAAATATAATTAGATTCTAATCTCAATATTCAATTGAAATTCATCACCTTAACACTTGAAGAGATTTAAATTTAACATTGAATTTTATTTGTTTAAACTGTTAAACTGATTAGCAAATTAAACAACGATTCACTGACTCCATTCGACAGTAGTTGCCTAATTTATTATATCTAACAACTAATTCTACTTTAATAAAAAAATTTAAATAAATATATCCATTGTTATTCTTATTTTTAAAGATCTTATGTATATAATTTTTAAATTTATAATTAAGGAATTTTAATATTTTATGATAAAAATTTCAAAATGTTAACTAAATTCAATGTTTAAAATAAAAAATTATTCAAATAATATAAATTTAATACTTAGTACTTAATGGATTTAACACTTAAAATTTAGTATTAGAAGTTTTAATGTTATCAAACACATCCTGAACCTAAAATAATTAAAATAGAGTTTTAAATATATTACCTTTAAATTTATAATGTAGTTAAGTAAAACTTCTATCAAATTTAATAAAACTTTGATTTAAGTTTTGTCATAAAGTAAATTAAAATAGTTGACATTCTTAGCCGTGTAGTGACTTCCATTTCAATGTCTTGAATTCGAATTCAAGATGTTGCATGTGTATATTGTGTGTTAAATGACTTACTATTCTTAGTATTACAAAAAAAATATAAAATAAACTAAAATAGTTATTTAATTTTAAAAATAAATAGTAAATTAAAATTTTAAATTAATAGTAAATAATTTATTTATTACTTATATTTAGTTTTAATGTGAGAAAAATAAATCGTATATCACGTTTTAAGCATCCCATTAGTTTTTTTTTCTTGGAGTTGTAATTTTCAAATTTTCCATGAAAAGATAAAAAAGAAAACACTGAAGTGATTTTATTGAATAGTTTCCTCTTTCTTCGAAGGAATAGTTTTGGCACATTTTTGTCTTTCTTTTTTCCAGTTTTTTTAATCTCTTTTTTAGTAATTTTTCTTTTTTTTTTAAATTTATATGAAGCTGAACATTCAATTATCTGGAAGGGATGTCCTTGAAGATAACCCAAAAGTACCATGTAAAGATATATTAATTTGAATATCATCTTAAAATTAAGTGTGATTTTTTTTTTTGAACTATGTTAGTGTGGGTACTTTCATTTTTTATTTCCCCGGCAACCCAACTATTTGTTTAAAAAAAAAAAATGAATAGAGATAGCTTAATGAAGAAGAAGAAGATGGAGAAATTTGCACTTTAACCAAGGGTCGTAAAGAAAGGCTTTGAATTATTACGTGACAGGTCCCTTTCAACCGAAGGCTCAGATTTATTCGTGTTGTATGGCATACACTAAAAAATGATCAATAGTTCCATAAAATTATTATTATTATTATTTTATTAGAACAAGGCAGTCTGTAAAGTTTTTAGGTACCTGGCAATAAAAGGGAATCTGGCTATATGATTTTAGAAGGTGACAACTCAAAATAAATTCGTCCAGGCTTTAGCCGTTTGCCATATTTACAAATAGGTTCACGGATCCAAATTCGAACAACTGTTTCAGCATATTACAGACAATCTAAGGCCCTGTTTGGGAAAGTATTTTTTTATTTTTAAAAATAGTTTTCTTATTTTCTTGTTTAGTAAAAATAAAAAAATCTGTTTGGCAATCTGTTTTTAAAAACTGTTTTTCAAAAACTGTTTTCAAAAACAGAAACTAAAAAACAGTTTTCAGG
>JANHAO010016552.1:0-14336 GCA_026873985.1 Saraca asoca
TTACTAAATAGGCTCAATACCAAATTGACATCTAATTAGATGGACTTATTATATTATGTCAGTCCATAATAAAAAATGCTAACATATAATTATACATATATTCTCATTTTATAATGCATTACAAGAGACAAGATAAATAAAAAATGTATGAAGATATAGTTGTCTAGTAGATGAAGGTAGTAAAGGATTTTAGTAGTAATTATGAAAGAAAAGAAAAGTTTCAGGGATGTTTGTATTTAAGAAATGACATGTAAAGGTGAGAGCTGGAAGACCTATGTACACTAAGAGATGTATATTTCATATTTATGTCACATAGAGGGACATAAGGCTTGTGATCAAGTGCAGAAAGGCACAAATTTACAAAAAAGTTTTAGTATTGTCCCATGAGACATACCCCGTTATTAGTTATCACTTGATAGCTATCAACTTATAGTCATCAATTTTTTAATTATCAGCAAATATCACTCTTTTAGTAATCACTAAATGTCAATATAATTTGTTGATAGGTCTTACAAGGTTAGTAATATGATAGAACCTTTGTAAGGCAAATTTTCATAGTTAAGTTTATGATTATGGCATGACAATAGTATTAGTAAGATTCATATTAGTCGATAAAGATAAGGATATCAATTAAGAGAAATATTATAGATGAATGTGTTTTTATGAAATATACTCATACTCATGTTTTCCATATATATTTATATATTATATTATGTGAAGTATAGTTACATGTATGGTCTAAAGTGTTTTCAACCTAAAGCTGGGTTGGTTTTTTCTGCTTACCGAGTACTCAGATTGTACTTTCTCTATTCATTAACATTTTTTAAGTTGATGATTTTATGAAAATTATCTCAAATAGGAGATACTTCAAAGAAACATGTGATTGAGATCAAATACGTGATTCTTTTGATATTCTTTAGTGATTACTATCTGTTCAGCCAAATAATGGATCTTAGTTATGAATTTGATTTTTAGAAAAAGGATTTATTCATTTTAAATAATCATAAATTATTTATTTAAAATGATTTCTAGAAAAGCATCCATATCATGTGTTATATAAGGGCCCAAAAGTCATAATTTCTGCATTATGTTTATATTTGCAAATTATGAAAAAGATTTTCAATAGAGAATTGCTTATGAGTTTGTATAATACCACAAGATGATTCATACTAATCACACCATCGAATTTCAAGGTGTGACATGGTTAAAGCATAACTACTACTTCTATGTACTAGTTTCAAGCTAAGAAAATGACTTCTTCACTGAATTTCACTTATGTAGTTGATCAGTTGGATAATAACAACACAAATTAGAAACTAAGGAAACTGAAGCTAGTTAATCCTAATCATTTAGTGAATACTATCTTGAGAATCTTCATCTCATCTCAAGAGACCCCTAATTGGATAGTTTAGACCAAATCCCCTTCGAGTACCTATTCAATCAAAGTAAGCTACCATTTGATATATGTTAAGAAAATAATTACGGTTTAGGAAGGGGAAGAAGTAGAAAAGCTAAAAAGAATTAGGGAGAAAGCATTGATAATATTATTGAAAGAAATAAGAAGATTGAATTCTACATAAAATTTAACCCTAATGCTCTATTTATATAAAGCTCTTATCCTTAACTTTGGGTGCACTACAAGTAAGGGTATAACATAACCTAAGCTCATAATATAATCTAATATCTAATTACTAATATTATTTTCTAACACTCTCCTTCAAGCTAAAGCTTATAAAGCTTAAACTTGTTATATAAAAAATAAAATATAATAAAAATAAATATAAAGAAAACTTGAACTTCAAACTCCATGAACATTTTGTAACAAACATAGCATGCAAACAACTCATCCTAAATGGCAACATTTAAACCCCAAAAGTAATGCCAAAATCTTAGTATATACAACTCCTAGAAGTCTTAAGCCAACTCCCTCAACTTTTTTCCAATTGTTCTCCTCAACACAAATGACACGACTTTCAGAAGTTTTCTACTAGCTTCCCTAAGTTGCTTCCTCAACTTCCTAACCGATCTTCAAAATCACCAACACCTATAGTTGTATTTATGCCAAAACCATCAATACTACCACAAAATATGTTACTCTCAAGTTGTACTCATTGTAGCCAATTATAAATCATAAAAAAAAAAAAAGAAATGCAGTTGAACCAAAAAAAAAAAAAAACAGAACTATTGGTGCAAACCATTTCACATAAAGGCTAACCTTACCAAATAGACTTTATGCAAACACAAGTCATGTCAAACAGTGCTCCAAATCATATAAAAACACCAAAATTCGTCAACTAATGTTCCAAATCACATGAAGGCATTAAAAATCACAAGTTACTAAACAATGCTTTAGATTGCATGAGGACATCAAAATTTGTCAAGCAGTGCTTCAAATCACATGAAGACACAAAAATTCACAAATCACCAAACATTACTCCTAAACATCAAAACATGTCGCCATGATGCAAAACTTGATGAGTCCAAACAACATCAAACCATACCTTGCCTATGGAAGGAATAAAACACCAACCATACCTTGCCTATGGAAGAAAAAAAATGCTTCACCATGCTAGCAAAACTTTATAGCTTGAATATTCACCAAAACAACTACAATCAACTACTCTTGAAAGGAACAACAAGGACATTACCAAATCAAAGAACACTCAAGCCAAAACTAATAAAAAAAATAGAATTTTCCAAGTTTGAATTAGCATCAAATCATTCTTTAAACAACAATAAATTACTTGCAAATACTAAAACAAGAGCTACTTAGACCAAAGCACCCTAGAAAATAAGCCAAATTCTCCACAACCAACTGAAATTAATTTGAAATCTCACAAAAAATCAACCACAACCTTTTAGTCTTCATGAAATCTACCAAAAGCATATTAAAATCATAAGTCTAAAGCTAAAATTAATAGAAAAAAGAATAACCTAGAACCTCTCACCTCAACTTCTTTCTAGTATCAAATCTGTCACCACTGGCCATTGACGGTGTTGGAATATCAACATCAACATTAAGTCACACCACAACCTTTGACTTTTAGCCTCAAACTCCTTTGGGCTATCGTTTAGATCAAATCCAATTTCAAGAAATAACATTACGATCACTTCCGTATGTCACAAACACAACGGATGGTTTTAGAAATCACTAGCAATCTCTAACTGAGGCTATCCACTAACAAAAACTAGTGGCCACCTTACGGTTTACTTGCTGTCAAATGTTCACAATGAAGAAAGATGGATATAAAGTTGCTAGTATCCACTAGTTACATTGCTGTAAAGCAACAACCCACCTTTATACTTTTATACAAAAGTTCTTCTTAAAATTTTTCTTTTTTTTTAAACTAAAAACTTAAATGATAGTAACAAGAAAATCCAACTTCATACTCAACGAATATATATTTTTTTATTCTAGTCTTTTTTTCTTGCAAAATGCAATAAATAGTAACTAACATTTTCTTTCTTTCTTTCTTTCTTTTCACAAAACTCAAATACTCTTATTTTTCCTTTTTGTTCCACCATATTTCAAATACTAGACAACAAAATAAAAGAGACAAGAAACCTAAAAAAAATCTACTAGATGGGCAACTTAGCATTTTTTTTTTTTACAAAATCAAATAATTTACAATAATGTAACAAAACTAAACCTAAATTTATATGAAAACTATGATAGTAATTCAATCCCATTTGATGTTATTAAAAGTGGTATAACCTACCAGATTGCAAAGTGGATAATACCGCTTTGATGTCATGTTAAAAAAATATTATGATTTAGAAAGATGAAGAAGTAGAGAAATTAAAGAGAATTAGGGAGAGAATACTAATAATATTATTGAAAGAAATAAGACAGTTGAATTTCATATAAAATTTAACCCTAATACTCTATTCATATTGAGCTTCCACCCTTCACTTTATATGCATTACAAATATGCCCATAATACAACTTAAGCCTATAATATAACTTAATATCTTAATTAATAATATTAATTTCTAAGAATAGATAACTCAAATAAGGTTCCAGTTTAGTTTCCACGGGACAAGTTATGGAAAATTCCTCTGCCTCCTAGAGTTCTAGTATTTTTGTGGAAGTTGCGTAATAACATTCTTCCAAAAGTCGATCTTTTGCATCACAAACATATAAAAGTTCTACTATTTTAATTTAAGCTGCTATGTTGGGCTCAAGCAAAATGGTTTAGCTGATTTTATATGCATAATAATTCTCTATCTGTATCAGCATATTAGGAGAATGAGGCCTATAGGAAGATTAATTTACTTTAAGCGATGGGGTTAATAAGAGGAAAATTATCTTCAACAATATTGTAACTTATGTCAATTCATTCTCTGTACCTGCCTTCTGTAACAACAGGAAAGTGAATGATTATGAGCAGCTGACATGGGCAAAGCAATTTTACCTCCCCTTATTTTATGAGCTGCTATTTTATTTGCTCAATCCCAATTCCTAAATAGTTTGATGGTGTACACGCTGTTACTCTATCAAGATCATTGTCACACTTAGTTTGCTTGCACAAATAATTCACTGTTTGAATTTTCCTATGAACTTACATATTTCAAAATCCTTTTGATTAAAACTGGAATTTTATGAATGCTAATTGTGATAAGTTTGTATTAAGTGATAATATGATTGGACTTATAATGATACTGTATGTGAGCCTTGTTGTTAGACTTCATTGTGATAGATTAATTTAGCCTAGTAGAATTTGGCATATACAGAATATATCTCTACTCTCATATGAAGTCAGTTCTGTAATCTTTCCATTAAAATTAATAAGCATTTTCCCCCCAAAATTATTAAGATTTAAGAGAAGTGCACCTATTTCAAATAAATTATTTTAAATTTATAATTACTAATATATTTATACATCATTTATGCTGTGTAATATGATTTATTTTTCTTGATAATTCATTCAACTTTTACCTAAATTCTTGCATTTTATCCAAAAATACATGTATGTCTCTATAAGTTTCGAAAGTTGTCTTGCATCTATAATTATCACTTGGAAATTAAATGATACCGCCATGCATCATGAATTGTTTGTTTTTATGTTTTAAACTCCTTTTGATATGGAATTTACTTTTGATGACTAATTACACATATTAGTTAATCTTCTAATGGGTGCAAGGCTCACTTGTAAACGTCATGATTTGATTATAAATTTTTTTGCTAAGATTTAAATAGTAAATATAAGAAAATAGTCTTAACAGCTTTTATTTTTCTTGCAGATTGATTATTTCACCGTTGACCGTTGGAAAATAACAAGTACCCATAATAAAATAAGAATAATAGCTATCATTGGTTTGTAGCAGGATTAATAGTTATCAAGTGGTAAGAATTTTAGGTTGAAAACCTTGTTATTTACAAATATGTATGTATGATTGGAAAACAAATATGCCAAATATTCTAACACTTTAACAACATTTTTTTTTTCCTTTGCCACCTTTCTATGTCAACAGCGGAAAAACTATATATCCTAAACTAATTAAACTGATTCCCTTAATATATTTTATCCATTTCAGATAGAACAAGTTATCATAACTTCCATGATGAGAAATATAAATTCACTATTTATTTTAATTTATTTTGAGTTTTTTTTTTCTAATCGGATGTCCGGATTGTAATATTGACAATATATATATGAATTTAAACAAATGGATGGACAATGCAATTATTGATAATTCTTCTCCCTATATGAAATAAATATGTCATAGAATCATTTTGTATAATTACACATGTATTACGTATCAAATAATTTGAAGCTAAATTAAATAAAAAAATAATTTATTTATATTTACACATTATTTTCTTTTATATTGTAGCCCTTCGAACATTGAAATTTCGCCTAAAATTGCACTTATGTATTGATTTTTGTTTGTCTAAAAGATATTTAATTTTACTATATTAATGTCCAAGCATTCACCGCTAATGCACTTTTTTTTTTCATCTCATATAACCCAATTATATTGTTCAAAGACTTAGAATTATTCAATGTTTATTTTGTGTTGTTAAAGACTTAAATTAAAAAGGCAAGGGAGATATGTGAAAAACTCTTTCAATTTTTGGTGGTTGGTTTTGTTTCCATTAAATTTGAAAATTTGAATTTTACCTTAAAGTAACTACACACAATATTGAAATTAACCCTCATTATATATCTATTTAATTAGTTATTTTATTTAATTAAATATCTTTTTTTATGAACTTTTAAATTAAGAATCATAATATTATTGTATGTTAATTAATCATATCATTTTTTTACATATAAATTTGAACTTATTTTCATGTGTTTAATTAAAATATTATGTAGTTAATTTAAATTTATTAATAATATAATTTAAAAATTATGTGTGAAAATAATATTATAAACTAATATACAATGATATTATGATTTTTATTTAAAAAGTTCATGAAAAAATATTTAATTAAATAAAATGAATTATGAGTGTTAATTTTAAAATTTTATATAATTTAAAGTTTGAATAGATATCCCAAAAAACAATATTCAACTAGTAACCTGTGCATAGTGCAAAGGATACACATGTTTCTTTTGTTAACAAGTCGGTATGATAAAAATTATATGTACTGATGATTATTGTTGTAAAATCTTTTAACAATTAAAATAATAAATATAAGTATAAACAATTTTGCTAATAAATAGATTTATAATCAAATGTATATATTTTTTAATTCAAAATATACAATTCTCAGTTTGTTTCATTTTAAAATCATGTATATTAAATTTTAGGTTTTATTTACGTGTCTATTAATTTGGTATCATACACTTATGTAAAACTAATGTGTGTTTTATCTTGATATTCTTTCCTCGTGGTAACTATCATCTCTTATGTTATTAATTTTTTATTATATATATTTATACCATCATTATTTAGAATGGTGTAAAATAAAAAATATTTTATTTAAATAATAAATATTTTAAAACAACTTTTAAAATTATTCAATACATTATTTAAACATAGAATAATATCCTATACATAGTTTGATTGTAAAATATGAATATTAATTATTTATTAATATATATAAACTATATTAAATATCTAATGAAATTTATATATAATACATATTTGTAATGTCTATAAAATAATTTGAAAATATACTAATTATTATAAATATAATTATCAAAAATAATATTTATTTATTTATAATTTTATAAAATACTTAAAATGTTGTCTAATTATAAGAAAGTTAAATTATAAAATTTGATTTTTATAAAAATTTATTTAGTAAATATTTTTGCATAATAAAGTTAAATTCCCTACAAATTTGTTTGTTTATTTATTTATTATAAAATTTTGTGTGAAATACTCAAAAAATAAATTATAAATTATAAAATTTAAAATAAAGATAACAGTAGTGACTTGATTTTGAGAAATTAATTAAGATTTGATATATATTAATTATTTATCTCTTAATTTTTAAAAATTTAAAGATAAAATAAATATAAATAATAAATAATAAAATTTAAATTTATTATTATGGGATATTATTTCATCATAAATAAGAATGACTTGACACTATCGTAATAATACTCAAGTTATCACAAGAAAAGACCTTTTAAATCTTTTAATATAGATAGATAAAAATAAATATTCATTCATATTTAAATTTTAAAAGTAAAAACTTAAATTTTGATTATAGTTTAAATTATTTAAATACACAAAGTAAGTATCAATTAAAATTATTGTATAAAATTCATAAATTGATAAAACGTATACAAATGGTTAATTGATTTTTTTAATTTGATTTTACAAATATTCTTTGCAGAAAAATAAATCAAAATTAAAATGTAAATTTTTATTTCAATTGTTATGATTTATACAAATTGTTAAAGTAACTTTTTAAATTTAAGTTTTATATAATATTTAAGCTAGATTAATACAAGTAACTATTTTGCTTTATCTTTTTAAAAGAGAATTAATACCGTTACATTTATAAAGATATCATTGTAGTCTATTTAAGATAAATAATTTTGAAGATATTTAAAATTATGTTAAAATTATAAATTGATATTTTTAATACATAATGTTAATATTTAATTTATTTCATAATATAAATTTATGCAATGTAATAATTTATACACAATTTCTGTAAAATCACAGTTAATTTCATATCTCTTTGTATTAAAAATATATGAATTTAGAGAAGTATTAAATATAATTTTTTATTTAAATCATGAATTTTATAATAAAATATTATATTATTATTTTTGAGAAAATTAAAAAGAATTAAAAAATAAAAAATTAAGAGAGTCTATATTCTATCAATGTTTTGAAAAAAATAGGACAAATCTTCTTGAGACACCTTTCTTTTTTCCATACATTTACAATTATTCAATTGCCAAAAGAAGATGTCAGCTAATTATCTGATTGGTGGGCTCTAGGATGGCAACCAGAAGGTGTAATTTCCTTGAATCTATGATGGAAATTGCATTGGAGTGTTTGAAAAGACTATAATTGCAACTTACTCCTTTTAATCGGGTCATATTTGTCACCCGAGAAGACCATTTTACATGAAATTCTTTATCCATAACTCATGTAACATTATATGATTTACTAACCCCATAGAATGTAAGGATTTAATTAATTTTATTTAATAAAAATTTGTAATATAAATTTAAATTATAATATATTTAAATATAAATAAACTATTATCATATTTTTATTTATTAGATGATTATATAACTGATACAATTATATTCATATTAATTATAGAGAAATATTATATTTCTTCTAATTTAAAAAAATTATTATATTAATATTTCATATTACCTAAATTTTTTATTTAAATTTTTTTATCTTTTTCAAAATATTTTTTAATATATTGATCCTTAGGTGAATTTATTTTTATATTATTTTGTTTAAAATATAAATTAACTATTTTATGTGAAAAAAATTTAATTATTTAATTAATAAGAATTTATGCATAGTAAGAACTAATATATTACTTTTAAAAAAATATACATTTTTTTAAAAAATTATAAAGTTTTAGAAATATTTTAAATTGAAATTATGATAAATATTTAAAATGATAAAAAATAAAGAAAGGAAAATAATGAAAATTTAAATTTAGTATTTAATGTTTAAAAATAATGTAAAAATTTAAAAAGTTAGAATCTTTATATAGAAATTATCTATTAAATTAAAATTAGATATTACTAATTATGTATTGAAAAGTATTTTTTACCTAAATATAATTATTTATTTATATATAAATTATTTAAGATAAATAAAATAGAAGATATTGTAAATTAAAAAAATTTAAAAAATTTAAAAAATTTATTTATAATTTGAATTGACATGTAAAAGAAAAAGAAATAAAAAAAATAAATTTTGTTGTCACTATTCCTTTGACGACAAATTGAAGATATTCGTTATATAATAAAATTTAAATGAAGATAAATATGATGATTATTATAATATTAAAAAGATTAATAAAAAAATTTTAAACTAAATTTATTAATAAAAAAAATTAGGTAATAACGTGTCATTATTTTAGAAATGAAGTAATAACGAATTCTTTTAAATTAATTTATTTGCATTAGTTAATTGTTGATGCAAGATTATAGAAAAGAATAATTTAATATTATAAATTAGCAAATATGTAAGAAATTATATTGAAATCACTTTTTTTCTTGTATTTTTCACAAAAATATAATTTCTTACATTTTTGCACAATTTTTAATTTTCCATCCAATTTTCTATTTCAAGATAAAAAAAAAATACAATCAATTAACTGCACAAAAAATCACAACCAACCACCTACTACTTTTTTCCTTCCTTGATTACAGCATGTAGCCGTTTATCACTTCTTACGTGCATCACAGATAGCCACCAGAGCTCGCTGGCACGTATTGTCGTCACAGATCTTCCCCACAGAATGTCCGTGCTGTTGTATCATTTTCACAGCAACTCATTCACTCCATCTTCTTTCGTTCAAAAGAAAAAAAGGGGGGGCAGATAAGGAAAAAATGAAAGTCTTTTGGACCATGTCGCAAAACTGAAAAATTACAATTGCAATTGTGAGTGACCGGTTCCACAAACCCACTTGTCATGTCCAAATCCAATTATCCACAGGGGCAAATTTGTCAATTGGAGCAAATCTATCTAGAAGGAAATTCTCTCCACAAGCACTACCCATTGGTGATCTAATGACAAGGATTGATTCCTACCTGACAATTACTAAATGATAAAACCCCCTCACTCATATCATTGATTTAGAGAATTTTGTTGAACTGAAAATCCATACCAGTTAAAAAGCTTAGAGCTGCGTCCATGGCCACTCACCAGAGTCCAGTTTTCGACTCATCTCTACCATTGCAAGACCGTGTAGCCATAGTCACAGGTTCTTCCAGAGGGATTGGCCGAGCCATCGCAATCCACTTAGCCACACTTGGTGCCAGAGTCGTAATCAACTATGTCTCCAACTCTTCCCAGGCCGAGCTCGTTTCTGCCGAGATCAATTCCTCTTTCTCTAATCCACGAGCCATCACTGTTCAAGCCGATGTATCAGACCCATCTCAGGTTAAATCTCTGTTTGATGTTGCTGAGAAAACCTTCAATTCGACTGTTCACATCCTTGTTAACTCTGCTGCCATAGGTGACCCCACCTTCTCCTCCATAGCCAACACTTCCTTGGACGATTTCGACAGAATTTTCAGGTAACCGAAATCTGGGTTTCTGTATTTTCTTCTCCCTTTGTCAATAATAACTTAAATTTACAGGCTTGTGCGGATAAGATGAAATGGGTGGCTTCGGAATTCGATTTTAAGTGTTATTTTTTAGCATAGAATTTTGAATTATTCATCAACTTTCTTCAGAGTGAACGCGAGGGGGGCATTCCTGTGCTGTAGAGAGGCAGCAAATAGATTGAAACGTGGAGGCGGTGGCAGGATCATCCTGATATCATCGGCGTTGGTGGCGATGCTGAAGCCGAGCTATGGTTCCTATACGGCGTCTAAGGCAGCGGTGGAGACAATGACAAAGATATTGGCCAAAGAGCTGAAAGGGACTGGGATTACAGCCAATTGCGTAGCGCCTGGACCTGTTGCAACAGAGATGTTTTTTGCAGGGAGGAGTGAGGAAAGCATCAAGCAGGAGATTGAAGAGTGTCCAATGGGTAGGCTTGGAGAGACTAAAGATGTCGCACCTTTGGTGGGGTTTTTGGCCACTGATACCAGTGAATGGGTTAATGGCCAGGTTATTCGTTGCACTGGTGGCACAATCTAGAAATCTCAAAACTACTTGTGACTTTGTATTTCCGTAGCACAGATAGAATTGGGAATTGAATTACCTTCTTTGAGTTTGATTATGTTAAGTATCAATTTAGGAGATATAATTGTCTGAGTATCCTACATAAAAAAGGTTGAACATCGTCATTTCACTCATGTTTGTGTTTCCGTCTAAAAAGCAACAATTGTTAGTATCACTAATTAGTGTAAGAACATGTAAAGTATTAGAGCATGTACCTCTATACAATGTTGAGTCCCGATATATATATATATATATATATATATGAAAATTTTACGTTTATTTCTCTCCTAGAATCACATTAATATATCTTGCAATATGTGATCTCAGAATTGTAACTGCAGCAGTTAGTGGGGATCACAAGCTGTTGAAATTTCAAGTTGAATGCAGCAAGTTCAGTTCATCTGGGTATTGAAAAGAAAGTCAAGCACAAAAGCATTCAAAATAATTTTCCTTCAAATAGTGTTACCTTTCAAGACTTCAACTTGTGTCGCAAGTAGGAATGTCAATGGGTAGGGTTCGGGTAGGTATGACAATATTCATATCTGTACTCGTCAAAAAATTTCATATCCATATCCTATCCGTATCCGCGAATATTATAGCGAGTTCAGGTACAGATTTGTATTCGTGGGTATGGGTATATCCGCGGATCGTCAGAATTTAAAATATATATATATATAATTTGATCTCATGAACTTTTCATTGATTTTAAATAGGTTCTTACTAAAAATATGAAATTATGTTATGATTCTAACAAAAAATATTGAAATTTCACTTCAGTCCCTTATCCAACATTTTTATTTTTATTTTTTAGACATTACATATACTACTCAAAATAGTGTTTATATATAAAAAATTATTTAAATAAGTAAACGAGTTCAGGTATAGATATTTTTTTATATCCATACTCTATCCGTACCCATTATGGGTATGATTTTCATACCCATACGTACCCATGAACATTTTTTCTCATATCCATATCTGTCCATTACGGGCGAATATCCACGGGTAAATGGATACATGGGTAAAATTATCATCTCTAGTCGTAAGGCACACTCGAAGTCATCCAAGGTATAATGAGCTCTTTGTCAAATAGTGAATTCTTAACTATACTTCTCCCTTATGCGACTTCTAGCTCTATTCCTTTTCAAAGGAAAAGCATATTCCAAAGAGCCTAATATTACTATGCTATGAAAAGCTAAGAGTCAACAAAGGCAACAATTGGAAAATAACAAGTGCCCATGCGGAGATTAATAAGATAAGAAGAATAACTATCATTCAATGATTTGTAGTACGATTAATAGTTATCTAGTAGTGAGAATTTCCATTTGTAAAGTGTTTATTTATACCTGTAAGTGATACCTGCTAACAGTATTAAAAAAAAAAAATATCAGGAGATGAATGTGTACATGATAATGATACAGTAGGATCCATTATTGAGAACTGCAAAATGTGGAAAGAGAGATTCAACCTGCAAAACCCCTTAGAACACACAAGAATTCAGAGAGAAAGAGTTAGGGAGATAACTAACTGAGAGAAAAAAATTATCAATGTTTTTTAGGGTTTAGGATTAATATATAATAAAACTCCCTCTCTCTCAAGTCAGTGTTGTGATAGGAAACCAACTGACCACTAAGGGGTTGCAAGTTGAGACCTCTACCCAATGGACTTGTGTGTAATCCAACCTATCATAGATTACGCATAATTAACCGAGGCCCAATTTGTTCTGCGCTTAGCGCTGATCACTTAATTAAGTCTATTAATGTCCTAATAATTAATTAATACTAATTCATAATAATAATTAATTCAAATTAAAATTAATTCAACAAGCTCCCACTTGGACAACATTAATCAATTATTGGGAACAAATAACAGAACAACAAGATTTAGGTAATATTAAGCAATCAATGTATGCTAAACCGTTTCCAAGATTTAGAAATGAAACAACACAGAATCACTAAATCCGATAGGGAAGTAAGTGATAGTCAACACACAAAGCCTCAAATCTGAATAGAATAGAATACAGAATTGGTCTTTCAATCGCAATTCAGAAAAGAAACAACACAAGATTATTGAATCCGATAGGGAAACAAATGATATAAACATTCCAACAATGTTTCAATATCTGAATTGAACAAAATTACATAGATGGTCTAAAACCAACACAAAGCTCAGACTCCTACTAAACTAAGGCCATATCAAAAGATTTAACAAGACCCATGTAAGTTACATGTTTCTGAAATACTCCCACAGGTAAGCCTTTAGTTAACGGATCCACCAACATTTGTTCACCAGAAATGTGAACCAAACAAGTCTGAGATTCAGCAATCTTTTCTCTAATGAATAGAAGTTTGGCATCAAAATGTTTAGTACGATTCGAGTTTCTGTGATTTTGAGAGAAATATACAATAGACGAACTATTGCAATAAATGGTTAGAAGTCGTGATATAAAATCAACTAAATGCATATCAGATATCAATTTCCTCAACCATACAGCCTAACAAGTGGCTTCATAACAAGCGATGTTCTTTGCTTCCATTGTTGAGGTAGCTGTAAGTGTTTGTTTGATGTTCTTCCATGAAACAGCTCCTCCAAACATCTTAAAGATGTATCCAAAAGTCGACTTACGATCATCCATATAAGATGTATAATCTGAATCTATATATCCCACAATTTCAAAAGGATCAGAATTTCTAAAAGTCAACATATGATGTTTTGTACCCTATAGGTATCTCATAGCTTTCTTTGTAGCTTTCCAATGATCCTTGCCAGGATTGCTCAAGTATCTACTAAGTACACTGATAGCAAAAGTTATGTCGGGACGAGTGTATACTTGAGCATACATAAGGCTGCCAACAGTGGAAGCATATGGAATCTTATCCATTTCAGTCTTCTCAACATCATTCTAAGGACATTGTGATTTAGACAACCTTTCACCTTTCTATACAGGCACAACACAAGAAGCACAAGATGTTAGTGTAGATGGGTACCCTAGACCAATTTGATTGAGTGCTATGGCAGCCACAACTAAACATTCTGTGGATTAGATATTAAAG
>JANHAO010016553.1:0-14345 GCA_026873985.1 Saraca asoca
TCTTCTTTTGAGGTCTCCAGCTGGTTGGTATTTTTGTTGGATCAAAAGATGTTGCAATGGGCTCAAAAATCATGCCAATTGGGTCCTTAAAACTTCAATTCTACAAGGCCCAATTTTGTAGCTTCTCTGCCTCTGATTTGCAACTTAGTTTTGACACCTAATTTGATCATTTCACCATGGGAAGTCTTCATATAAATGTAGCTTTATGTGTTAGCTTCCATTTGGGCCTAGTTTCACATCAATTGGACCTCTATATCTCAAGTTATGGTATTTTGAATGCACAAAGGTCAGCTGCTCGGGGATAGGGCTGGGCAACATTCTGATATTGGCTTCAACTCAAAATTCAGATAACCAAACGTGTGATTCAGCCTTGGAGGTCTTCATCAAAGTTGTAGAGAAATCTCTTAGCTTTCCTACAAGATAAAAATAAATCAATTAGACAAGTGTAGCTCAAGATATTGTCAAATTACAAAAACTACTCAAAATTGGCTAATTATGCAGAATTTTCCAAATGATGCCAATGGACATAAATTCACAAATACACACTAACATAGCTGGAAACATGCCATTTGAGACCTTAAAATGCTAAGTATGAGGACAAATAGATGTGTCAAATATTGTGTTATCACTCGCCTAGTCTCCTCTTTAGCTAGCTCTACCCTCTCCTCAGCACGAACTGCCCTCTCCCAAGCGGCTTGTTTCTGCTTTTCAAAGACCTCGGCTACCCTCACCAATGTTGCTATCTCTTCTTGCCTTTGCTTCAAGTTATTGAAGGCCTTATGAAGTCTCAAGGTCAAGTTAGCAGTGTCATGAGCCAAGGCTTCTTCAACTCACCTCCTCACAGCATCAGCGCTCTCTAACCTCCTCCTTAGCCCCGCTACCTCAATGGTCACTGCTTCTAGGTTGCCAATAAGCCTACCTCGCTCCTATTCCTAGCTGATGATTTCATCCCTTAGTTTTATTGTCTCTAGCACCCCTCAAAAAAGAAGAAGAAAATGAAAAAAGAGAGAGGTCACAAGAAGTCAGGGAAAATGTTAAGAAACAGGAAAAACAGGAAAATGTGATACCGACCAACAAGTAGTGGTGAGTTAGTATCTCTACCAAGATGCTACCTCGGATCTCCTCATCCTCAAGAGATTTTATATCTACCCCCAAGATCTTATCTACATTTCTATCAATGACACCATAGAACACCAAGGTCTTAGGTCTTAGAGCCTTAGGAAAATCCTCTAGGGCATCCTAGGACCCCTCCTCAGGACCAGTGGCAATCCTTTTTACCTTGTTAGTTTTCTATCTCTTGGGAGGATGGCCAGTCGAGGCTTCCACTCTGTGATCTGGGGACCTCAGTCTCTCTCTTTCCTCAAATGGTTCCCTTTGCAAAATAGGGACCGATGCAAGCAAAGTCTCTTCTGCAATCATCAAGGTGAAAGGTTCACCAGCTTAAGTTAGTGCCAAAATAGTGGCAAAGGAAGAAGGTTAGCTAACCTGAATAGGAGCTGAAACAGTTGCAAAGGCGGAAGGATAATTAACACGAGTGGTGGCAAAAGTGGCAGTATGCCTCAACCTCAACGAAGAAGGAGGTCTGACCAAGTTGACTCTCCCCATGTCACCTTGCTCCCTGAAGTTAGCTAGGGAAACTTCCTATACACCACAGGCTCCGACGTCCCACGAACGGTCAAGAAGCTTGGCACCAAGAGCAGGGGAAAGCCCGTGAGATCGCAAGAGCTCCTCGTCAAACCTTGAGTTATTTCGTAGATCATCGTACATAGTAAACTTATCTAACACCTTGATCTCCTCCGTACTCAATTCTGGCCTCTCTTTTCTTGCTCCATCTACAAAGAATACAGCAAAGGTTAGACTCAAAGCAAAATGAAAGATAGCAAAAGCTTGTGTCCTCTCAGCTCGCTCACCCAGATTCAAAACAAATGAGAAATTCTAAAAATGGCGTAAGGATGGGCAAGAAACATAAAACTAACAAGTCTTATAAGGACCCACGTTAGATTTTCCTCTAGCATCCCCATAAGGTAACACCCTCTTATACTTAGAAGGACAAGGTGAAAGGTAATAGACCCCTTCCTGCTATCCAAAGGTTTTGATACTATAAAGATAGCAGAGAACTTTAGCGCTAGGAGGAGGGATGTCATTTTCAAGGTGGACTAGCACTAAAGAAGTCAAAGTGGAGTATGCATTGGGGGTTAATTGAGTAGGGGTGAGCTTTAACTCATTCAGAAAGTTGATTATATATGGGGGGACTAGAAACCTAAGACTTACATTAAGGTGATGAACACTTATGGCCACAAACTTTGCAGGAGGATGAGCAGTGTGGTCGCTGCGAGATGGCACCATAACACGACAACCTTTTGGGAAGAAGTATGCCTCAAGAATCTCCCCCAATTCTTTAAATTTGATGCTAGAAGAATAATGCTTGAAAGGAGAATCAGCTCTGAACCCCTCTAGCCCGGGGTGAGCTACAAACCCACTAGTGACCTCACCACTTTGGGAGGTCATACCCTGAGCAACATGAAGCATTTCCTCGCTCCCTTCGGACTCAATGTCCTCACTAACTATTAGATAGCAGCGGGGTCTATGGGGCTGAGACATCTAGACAAGGAGAAAAGAAAAAGAAAATGATCAGGCTGTTGGACATAGATCGATCAGTAGCCTAAAAATAGTTTAACCTAAAAGAAAGGTAGCTACAGCCCTAAGTCACCTAGACCCAAAGACACGAACAGGGTTTCGACTACAAAGCCAGTGAAACCCAGAAAGCTAATTGAAAACTCCGCCACCACCAAAAACCCTAATACCTATCGACAAGCAGATAAAATATGTCCCGCACTCCAGCTTTCCATCAATAATAGACACACCCACGAGGGCCTCAAAATTGAAATCCAGAAACATGAAACCAGGGATAGAAACTCACCTTGTTGAACAAAGAGGAAGTCCAAAGTGTAAACGGAAGTGATGCCCAGTAACTCAAACTTGGCTTGACAAACTTGAAAAACTGAAATAAGGCTCAAGTTGGTAAACAGTAGTAGATGGTCACAGAGCCTGCAGAGGGAAGGAGAGGAAAGGTTTGGGCTTGATAGATTTCAAATGGCAGATGAAGAAAGGGAAAGAGCCTCCCTAGTTTTTATTGCAAACAAGTCAACCATCAAATATGGAAACTCTCCAAATAACCTATGATCCAACAGACCAGCACATATCAGCATTTAAACTAAGACGCATCTGCAGGGGGTAATAATCATTACGTTGTCTGTAGAAATTGAAGAGTCACATGTGAAATGAGCATGTCGAGACACCTACCAAATCATAAATTACAAATAAATGAATGACAGCTTTAGCTCTCTTACAATCTATTGCTCGTTACTCCCCCACTATCTGATAATTCATAGCTCTCATGTTATATCATGCTGGTACGTGTGCACCTAATCACCCACTGTGCATCTCACCTTGCTTCAGTGGTACACCTAATCGCTTACTAACAGCTCAGGCACACCTAGCATGATGTACTAAGCCTTATGAGCTCATCTTCTCTCTAACTCAAGCACATCTAGTGCAATGCACTAAGCCTTATGAGCTTATCTTATCTCCAACTCGGGCACACCTGGCCTGATGAGTTAAGCCTTACGAGCTCATCTTATGTCTAACTTGAGCACACCTAGCGCAATATGCTAAGCTTCATAAGCTCATCTCGATCTCCAGCTTGGGCATACTTGGTACGATGCACTAAGCCTCATGACCTTATCTCATCTCCAGCTCAGGCACGCCTAGTGCAATGCACTAAGCCTCACAAGCTCATCTCGATCTCCAGCTTAGGCACGCCTAGTGTGATGTGCTAAGCCTCCGAGCTTATCTCAATCTCCAGTTTGGGCACACTTGACGTGATGCACTAAGCCTCACGAGCTCACCTCAATCTCTAACTCAGTCACACCTGGCGTGATGCACTAAGCCTCACAAGCTCATCTCACCTCCAGCTCGAGCACACTTGGCGTAATGCGCTAAGCCTCACAAGCTTATCTCATCTCCAGCTCGGGCACACCTAGCACAATGTGCTAAGCCTCAATGAGCTCATGCTAGCTCAGTTGCACTTAACTGCCCACTGTGCACACGGCCATGCTTCAGAACAAGCTCATGACATTACTCATAAAACCTATTTTGACTAAGGTGCAGTATGCACCATCAAGTCATGTCGTCAATTACTCATAATTTTCTTGTGAGCTGGAAACTCACTATTCTTTTAATCATTTCAGTGCTTAAGTCTGTAACTAGACAAGGTGGATTAATTTCGCCCATTAAATATTTAGCTTCATATTTGGTTAAGTATGGCAGGCAAAAAACCAATTTGTAAAAGAAGCTTAAATGTACATGACAATTAGTTGTACACTTGAAATGTTAAGAAAAAGAACAATCTTCATTACAAAACTTCTTTCAATGAGATGAGTCTATACAAGGAAACTCTGAGTACAAAAATTAGGGTAAACCCATGACTATAATAAGTAGGAGGAACTGGCCTTTCAGAAGTCATGGCCAATGAATAGGTCAAATAGTTCCAGCTCCTCTTTTGTATCTTCCTCCAAAGTTAAGAGCTCATCCCTCAACTCCTGGATGTTTTGGGAAATCGATCGAAACGTCTTGCCATGCAAAAAGACTAGAGAGCATAAGTGAAGAGTTACCTTAACCGTGAAGAGGCAACAGAGGAAGGTAACAAAACTTCTTGAGATCCTCAAAGAGGGATTGCCCACGAAAGCTTTCCATAACAAAATTTTCTAAGATCCTCAAAAAGGAACTCTCGCAGCAGACTGAACATGCTTTTTAGAATTCCACTAAAGGTTTGTGTCAGCATAAGAGGCTTATCAAGGATACTCACCAGGCTGTTCTGCAAAAGAAGAAAAAATTTTCATGCCTTATATAGACTGATCTGATCTTTCCGAAGAATCCAGAAGATGTTCAGATGTTCTTAATCAAATGGCCCAAAAGAAAAACCAAGTCACCACACCAACAGTTGTAAAACATACACAGTGGAAGATAAGGCCTAGGACTAAAGACTGACATGACCATTCGACAAGTTATAAACAAAGACTTTGACTAAATGGCATTGTGGCAGAGAACTTGGCAATATCACAAGTCGTGGATAAAAAGACCTTACCTAAAAAATGCATAACTAACTCCCAGCTCACAAAGCGAATTAAGAGTTGGGGGGCTGATGTTATAGGCATTTTTGGACTAGGCAGAATGGACCAGCAGAGGCCTAAAGAATCAGGTAAAGGGTAAAAAGGTGTGGCCTAACTCGAAGTGAGGTCATTGAAGCCAGATAGCAAGTTGCGTAGTGCGAGCTCGAATCTTCCAACTGGCCAAGGCTACAACAAGCTTCTCTCAACATAATTGGGAACAGCTAATGTTTGATAAATAATCTGAATACTCTACCAACTTGCAAATCAATCTCTAAAGTCTAACAATAATTTACCCCACATTTATTGTCCGACGCCAAGCATTTATTGCCTTATACGGTTGTAATCATAGTTTTACAATGATAAATTATGACTTGTAACCCTTCCAGCTTCTATAAATAGGGAGGGAGAGCCATTGCGTGAGATATAGTGAAATACATGTAAAAACTTTACAGAAATAGCCATAGATATATGTACTGTTGCTATATATAGTAAAACAACTGCTCAAAGTTAATACAATCATCGTAGACGTAAAGGTCGTCTTGGCTTTAGCCAAATCACGATAAAACTCTTCGTGTTCCTTTCACTCTTCCTTTGAAGCGCTTGCCATTTTCTTACATTCTTTGCACTATTAATAGCCGTTTAGTTCTCAGAATTATTGATTAACCGATTACCAAAATCAACTGTTAACAAAAAGAAAGGATGGTAACTTTTCCAATATAAATTTCATGCCTTAGATAACAACTTACATATAAAGATATTCAGTATCTTTTTTATTTTCTGTCTTAGTGTGGTATCTATTTCATTGTATGTCTCTAATACTTAATAATTTTTTTTGAACTACTTGATAATAATGCATCATTTATAATTTTGTGTTCCTCCTAGTAATATTATAGTAGCTCTTCTGGAACCTTTAATCAATTTTGTACTATCAAATATTGTATTGCATAATTTTCACCAATTATTAATTGAAAAAATATATTTTCCATTATCAAGAATAGTGTATATTGTTTCATTATCCACAAAACAAAAATATTCAATATTGATTTTTTTTTATCCAAATAAAGACTGGTGAGTGTCCATATTTTAAAAAAAGTTAGAAATGATTTTTATAATAAAATTAACAATTTCATCCTTGAAATTATAAGGCATTGGTAAAATGCTTCCTGAATTATAAAAATGATTATAGTAATCTTTGAATAATACTCCATCTATACAATTTCATCCATCCGTACATATAATTTCATCTGAACAAAATTACATAGATGGACAAAATTGTATTTCAAGGATGAAATTGTTATTTTTGTCAATTTTTATTTTTAGATACTATCATCACAAATCAAATTATCGCTTCCTTTAGGGCCTTCAAGGAAATCAGTCATATCTAAATCTTTTACATCACAAGGATCATGGTTAAAAGCATCATTCTCATAAACAAAATTTACTTTTTTTTAATAAGGCTTAATAAAGTTCCACAAGATATTTGGACATACAATAGGTATATAATCGATATCTTTTCATACCTCATTAATAACATATATTTTTTGAACCTTTTGAGTTCTTATTATATTGTCATTACTTTTCATTATTATTTCATTTTTGGTGGTGAGAAGTAATCTTGTGATTATTTATAAGCATAAAAATTGCAAAAATTAGTTTAACTTTTTCAATGATCATGATTATAACTATGGTCTCGTGCATGCCCAAACTTTTTACTTGTTATTGCACACTTCAAGGAATAGAATAGAACCAACTAGGTGTGCTTCATAATTTTTTTTATTAAGAGCTTGTTATTTTGTTTAGTCATATCTATATTAAGTTTATTTTTCTTTGGTATTGCTACACTAAGAGCATATTTAAGACATCAAATAATATCTAATATATTCTTTGTCATAAAGATTAACAAAATGGAATAGAAAAATAATAAAATTATATGATACCAAAAGTAAAGAATATTCAATATTAATGAAAATAAGAGATTGAAGAACTTAACCTAAATTTTCTTCCTTTTACTTTAAGTCTCAATTTGTGACTAGATTTTTGAAGAGTCTTTGAATTAGGAAAGTATATGTCCTCAATCTCACAATGAATTATCATTGAAAATATTATATTATAAAGAAACAAAATAATTAAATTTTAATAAATTAGATAATTTTCATAAAACTCAATATTAATGATCAGGAAAAACTTAAGATATTGAAAAGATAGATACTCAACTTTTTTTTTATGTATCAAATTGTGTATACATATAATTTAAAATCTTAAGTAGCATTATAAAGAAACAACATTATATTTTTTAATCATTCAGTAGAATATCATAGAATAATTTCAGTTAAGATCCATAGCATGAAAAATAACTTGATTAAAGTTAAATAATAAAAGCTAGAGATCCAATATATCAAAGCCATCAACCTCTAAAAGTCAGAACTACTTGAACTTGAAAAATCTCACTTTTGACTGCTCTGTTAAAATCTTGGATCATAAATTGAATTAAAAAATAGATAAATAAAATTTTTAAAAATATTATTCATCTCACTCTTAGAACTCTAAAATTCTTTAAAAAAGAATAAGAATGAGTTAAAAGTAAGTGATACATAAATTAAAAAAATTATTTTTAAAAAACTCAAATTATAATATAAACGATGATCGAGTTAAAAAATAAAAATGAAGTTATCAATTAAAATAGTTATCAATTATAATAAGAAAAATAATATTAAATATCATTTTATAAAGTAATATCTTCATCTCCCATCACATTCACTTCAAGGAATAGAATATAAAAATACTTTAAATGTTTCATATTCACTTTTTGCAATAAAATTTGAAAACTCAAAATGAAATAATTTTTTGATAACGTGTAACGAAAGTAAACAATGATAATAAAAGAATGTTAAAGAAATAGATGAAGAGAATCAGAGTAGTAAGAAAGGAGTTTTTCTCTTCTTTACAATGTTGTAAAATTCTTATTACAATCATCTATATGTAGTGCTCCAAGACTCAAGAGAGAAGTAGAGATAAACTCAATCAAGATAATAAACTATTGATAAATGAAAGGAATACGATAGACATGCTCATAAATATAATATTTATAAGAATTTTATAATTTTATGAAAACTTCTTGTAAAAGTTATTGTTATTAAAGTAATGATAGGTATATATAATAATCTTTTGCATAACTCTTACATGTTATTCCTAATTATTACATCAAAGTTCACAAAATAATATGAAAATTGTGTGCCAAAATACAATGTGCATGTAACATTTCTTCTAGTTCCTTTAACATATATCAATACTCATTTGTAACCTTTTTTTTTTCTAAGTAAGAGTATAGATTATAAGAGGGATAACACATGCCAATCATAATCCAAATGCTTATTCACAATAATAGAATTAGCTAAAAGGCTATGATCAGAGAAGGAAAATCAATGAATACAAAAGATGCAAAAATAGTTAAAAGTATCTACACTTTAGAGTGCAGAAAAGTATCTACACTTTAGAGTGCAGAATCTGTAGTTAGCCTAAGGTTGGTTTATTTATCAACAAACTCCACAACTTCCTTAGATTGGATGCTCTAAGAAACAACTCCACCTAATTTGGAGCACAATGAGCATAAATCCATTGAAAAGCTTCCCATAACATCTAAAGAATGACCCGCTTCTTTGAGCAAAAACTTGGAGGAAGGACAAGCTCGAGCTTTAGGTCTTTTCTTACACTAGGAAGCAAGTGTTTGTATATAACTAGTTTCAATATAGTGATAATACTCATTTACAACTTGATATAAAATTAAAGAGTAGGTATTTTAACACTAGAAAGTATATGAAAAAAAAATGACAAAATAATACTTAATACATGCAACAGTACATATGTTTTGAATAATAAAAAAAATGCTTGGATCAAATAGAGTAAAGAAGTATAACAAAATCTGACTAGTGCAATAGAACAGTAGTCATTTAATAAAAAAATAAAAGGAAAAAATAACTTACAAAAGTTTTGATGGTGTGAGTTCAACATTTAGTATCCAACCATTAATATCTTATTAAGCACACCAATTAATATTTTCTGACATTTCAACTTTAAGGTGACATTTAATTCACAAAATTATATATTTTTAAGAATCTTAACATTAATTACATTTCCATGAATGTTATATTACTATATTTGGTTTAATTAAAACAATTCCTAGGAACCTTATAATTTTATGTTTTAATTAATTTGTATATTTTTAAAAATATTATTAGATTATGAAAAATGTCTTTGTTAGGAATTGAGTGGTCATTGTTGAAAAGTTGACCAGTTAATAATAGTAGATAGTGATGGGCAATGGGTGGTAGTAGATAGTTGTCAATAGTGATAGGTGGTAGTCAACGGTAGTGGATGGTGGTGGGCGGTGGTGACCATCACAGGATGGTGATAGACGATAATCAACAATGGTGAGTGGTGATAAACAGTAGTAGATGGTAATGGGTAGTGGTTTACGATGGTGGATAATGAAGAGTAATGGTCAATTACTATGGGTGGTGATGGTAAGCGATAGTTAACCACAATGGGTGGTAGTAGATGGTGATTAACAGCGGTGGATAGTGATAAATGGTAATGGATGGTGGTAGGTAGTGATGACCACTACTGAGTGGTGATGGTGGATGGTGGTTCACGATAGTAGATGGTGGTCAATAATGATGAGTGATTGACGACAGATGTCAACAATGATAGGTGATGAAGGACGGTGGTCAATGGTTGTGGATGGTGGTGATGGGTAATAGTTAACAACAGTGAGTAATGATAGATAGTAGTCAATAGCGATGGATGATGGCCAATGACAATGGGTCGTGTGGGTTAAGGTGGTAATGGTAGTAAGACATGATAGTGGGTGGTGATAGATAGTGTGGCTAACGGTGATGGATGATGGGTGAGTAATACTCAATGACAGTGGGTAATAGTAGATGATAGTCAATGATGGTGGGTAGTGGTGGGTTAAGAAAATAATAGTAGTAAAGCTTTAATAAAAGAGTGGGTAAAATATTCTTGTTATATTACTAAAATATTCCCATGTCACAGGAATGTAATATGCCCACCTTTTCTCATAGGAATATTTTAAGGGAATATTGAGTTAAAAACATTCCTAAAAATGTGAACATTTTCAAGCAAATTTTTCTTAATTTTAAACTAAATATCGGAATCTAACATTCCCTTAAAACATTATTGAGAATATAAGAAAGATTTTGTGAGCAAAATGCTCCTAAGTAGTGTAATCAAATATATCTAAATGGGTATTCCTAAATAATTAAGATATACATATTAATTTGTCTAATTAGATGGATTTATTAATTTTAATCCTTTTTAATTTGTTACACCTAACAAATTGATCAAGTTTAATTTCATTAAAAATGTGTAGGTGATTTGTGAAATGAGAGTTTCTGAGTGAACTAATGTCTACTATTAATTTTCCTAGGTGAATTAATTAGCACAAATCTTATTAGTAATGAGTGTGACTAGTGACACAGATTTCCAAAAATCCCAAAAATGTAAAATTTGATTTGTTTAATTAGTTTTATATGTCATCAATGAGAGCTTATGTGTAGTACACTAATTATACTAATTATTTATTATTTATTATATTTAATGAAAAATTAATACATATCATATACAATATCATGTATTAAAAATATTCAAAATTTGATAGTATTATAATTTTAATAATTAAAATGTTTGAATACAAATTTTTCCTTTATTTAAACATCTGCATCACATATTGATTAAAACACAATTAAAAAAGGGTTTAAAAATAGAGTCAATGTGTGATTCTTGATTCTTAATATGTAAAAGATTAATTTACTCCTCATATTTGAAAATCATCATAATGATTATAATTTCCTGAAGGGTTAGACTATTATTCTGTTACAAGTGGAATTCGGCACTGAGAGGTGGGTTGGCAAAGGCCCAACAGAAGGATCCGAATCTATCAAAAGGAATAAGCTCATTGTGCGAAAAGATATAACTCGCTGAAGAGAATCCAGTTCACTGAAAGCCAGAGCTCGCTAATCAAATTAGCTCGAAGTGGCAAGCTAGCAGCATCTTCAACAAACAAGCTCAAGTTTGCCAGGATGCAACCTCACTTAGCTAAAAGCCCAATAAGGTAGAACACAATGTCAACAAACAAATTGCATCGTCATTCTGCAAGTACAGCCATTGGGTCCTATCCGCAATAAGCAATCTGCAAAAGTCAATCTATAGTATCCTAGGCAGTCTTATATATTTAATATTTGATATAATATATGTACAGTTAATTTAGTTCTATTTGTACCCCTCCATGGTTCTATAAATGGTGGGCTAGAGTCATGATAAAGGAGGAAGCATGTAAGAGAGTTCAATGAATATTAGCAGAAACTTTGCTGGGTGCAATAGCAAAGCCCTGTAAACAATCCTTCGTATTAATAGAATATCTCCATGGACGTAGAATCTAGTGCCATCCAGATTTAGCAGAACCATGTTAAACCCCTTGTGTATTTTTCCCCTCTCCCCCTTCCTCCTATCATCTAGCACCTATCCATCTCCTCAACAACCAGGAAACAGCTTGGGTCCCCAAAGAACCCTCTCCGTTGGCTGGATTTGGATCAAATCAAAATCCACCGTCAACATTTTAGCACGTCCGATGTGACCCTTCTGTGTATTGGTTGGTCCCCTATCTTCAGTTTAAACCTTTGTGTAGTTGCAATGGCTAGAGGGAAAACTACAAGGACTTCAAATGCTTAAGTTAACCAGCTGGAGGGCCACGTGTCTTTGACGGATTCTTCAACAGCCCTCGTTATAGGCGCAGCTACCTTTTCGCCCCCAGCCAACTCTTCTCGACCTACCATTGTCACAAATGGGAGTGAAAGGATCCAAGTCTGGCTTCAATGCTAGGAAAAGTTAGAAAATATGATGGGAGAGCTGGCTAGGGTAGTCATCATCTTAATGCAGAGCCAAATCCAAGATTTGGAAAGATAAGCTGAAGTTGTCACATCTAAAGATAATCGCCAACAACCAGATGTTTAGGCAAAGGTGGTGAAAAGCGCACTCTAGGTCGTTGCAGTTGCGATCAAGAGAATCAACGGTCTTTAGAACGAGACCCGCTTGCAGAAAAATTATTTCAAAGGATGGATTAGTTCAAAGAACATTTTAAGCTCCAGACAAACAAGCTCAATATGAAGCAATGTCACCCCTTATTGAGAAGATTGAAGTGCAACCCCTTCCCCTAAAGTTCAGAGTTCCCTCAATTTCGCTCTATGATGGGGATAAGGATCCATGCGATCACTTGGACACGTTCAATGTCTAGATGAATCTCATAACGACTAACCCTTTTGTGAAGTGTCGTCTGTTCCCAGCAGCACTGGGGGGCTCGCCTTTGGCGTGGTTTAGAAGTCTTCTAGCTCATAGTATAAGCAGCTAGGAAGAATGTCAAAAGAAATTTGTTGACCAGTATTGGGCATTAAAAAAATAGTTCACTCCACCCTACCACCTTGCTACAATCTTCCAGTGAAAAGAAAAGTTATTGAAGGACTATATCTCTTAGTTCAAACATGAGGTCAATAATATAGAGAATCCTTTAGAGGAAACTATTTTGGCGACGATCTCTACAGGACTTCATAAGGATAAAAAGTTGTACAAAAGCATTTACAAGTCACCGGTAAAGGATCTTTGGGACTTCTACAAGCAAGTTGTGAGGCAAGCCGATGGGATGAAACTTTCAACTAGAAGAAAGCTGATCCGAGTAGTTCAAATCAAAATAAAAAGAAGAATAGTCATAGAGAAGGGCAGGATGGCCCCAGCCTTTAGATCATCAAGAGAAATAGGAACGAGTGGCCTCAATACCAAGGTTATCACAAAAGTTGTAGCGTTTTGTTCGAGACTCAAGATAGGATATTCCTAGCAGAGTGAGATAGAGAAGACTCTGGGAAGCCCAAGCCACTGTGGACACCTAGAAAATTTAGAAATAATAAAGATAAATTCTGTGCCTACCACAACGAGGTCAGACACAACACCTCAGAATGCTGGGCATTGAGGGATGCGATAGAGGACTTCATCAAAAGAGGGCGTGATAACAAAATATTTTACTCATTTAATTGTCCTCACACTAAGCTTTTTAAGATTCAAAAATGACTTACTTCAGTTATGTTAGCATGTATTTATGGTGTGATGTCAATTGGATGCATTATATGAAATTCTGCATAATTCGGCCATTTTGAGTAGTTTCTATATTCTAGCCATATCTTGAGCTACACTTGTCTAATTAATGTGATTCTTATCTTGTAAGAAAGCTAAGATGTATCTCTACAAACTTCATGAAGACTCCAAGGCTGAATCACACAATTGGCTATCTAAATTTGGAGTTAAAATCAAGACCAGAATACTGTCTCAGGTAGCCTGACCTTTATGCTTTAATGAGATCATAATTGGAGTTATAAAGGTCCAATTAATGTCAACCTAAGCCCAAATGGAAGATGAGACATAAGGTCACATTTCTTGTGAAGACTTCCTGAGCTGAATAGATCATTATAGGTGTGAAAAATGAACTACAACATAGAGGCAGAATTGCTATGAGTTGGGCCTCTACAGAATTGGAGTTTTGAGGCCCCAATTGGCATGGATCTTGAGCCCAATGCATATCATCCTTTGCTCCAACTCACACTTAACCAGCTGGAGAGCAGTACAAGTCAGAAGAAGTAGTTTGCATTGGGTAGTTCACACAGAAAGAGTGGCAGTAAGCAACCAACTACACCAACCATCATTGCCTACTCACCAAACAGTAAGCTAGCTTCTCCTTTTCCCGGGTAGCAAAACTCCTTTTTGTTAGAGGCTCTTAGTTCAGTTTTTCAGTTTAGCTTAGGTAGCTTAGTTTAGTTTTCTGGTAGTAGTAGTGTAGGACATGTTCTCCTTCTTTTCTTTGTATTTTCTGCTTCTATGGAAGGCTGAAGTTGTAATCAGCACAAGGGGTTGACAAACTTGAGGATTAATGTGGAAATCTTGTTCCTTCATTCTACATTCAATTTGTTGGTCATTTCTGCTCCTTTCCTCTTTGTTTTTATTCTAATATCTGAGTTGAATGGATCCATTTGATTTAGATATTAATATGATTATTGAGATTTTGATAATCACCTTTAGAAAGAGGATAGGAAAACTAAGCAATGCATTGAGATTTTG
>JANHAO010016554.1:0-14364 GCA_026873985.1 Saraca asoca
TATCTAAATGCACAGAATGTATAGTCTAGGATGCACTAGAACTCAATCAAATTGGTCTAGGGCACCCATCCAGACTAACACACACTCTGATCACTAGCCTATGCCACAATGCCCACTTAAGTCACCAAACATGCCCCTAAAAAACATTTTAAGCCATGACCCTAATGACACAAGTATAGTTTTTCCAAGTTGACATAAGGATTTTTCTCTGAGCTTAAAAGTGTTCTAATGCACTATCTTATATAGACATGAAGATAAAAAAGTAAGGATCGTAACCATATGCTTTTCCACATGCATTAGACAAACGATTTATGCTAAAAAGATATAAATCCCTAAAAATGGAATAAAAAATTAGAAAAAATAATTCACAAGTGCATTTGCTCCTAAATTCATACAATCGAGTCTTCTCTTCTTGCTTAATTTTCTTATCAAGTTTCATTCAAAATTGAATATATTTGTTTGCCAAACAGATTTACAAGATTAGTTTGTGACACATATGCATCTCCAATTAATTATGATATCATCCTTGGATCATTCATTGCTGTAATAAAATTCAAAAGTGATTCAAGGAAAAATTATCTGCAATTTTTCAAATATGCACCTAGTCAACCAGGTCAATTACAAAGTTAAAATTAACATTGGAAACTTTGTGATTTTCCGGAAGATATTAATAAAAAATTTCAACTTACTCATATATGTATTAAAAAAGAAAGAAAGAATATCGTTGAATTTTGATTTTAGCTTCACAAATATACAACATAATTGGTTGCATCTATGGCCTTTCGGTGGACCAAATGCTCCAAAAGCTTACGTGATGATCACTTTGGGAGACTTGGAACCCAGCCTTTAAGCATATAGAACTCTCCTTCTCAAATTATAAATTATAAAATACTTGATTGCCTTGAGCATCGGATCAGGGACAGGGATCCGAGTGAGAAATTTTGATTGCCTTGAGTTATTAATTTAATCTTTTAATTTTCTAAATTATGTAATAATATTTTGATTTCTAATTTTTAATACTTTAATTATTTATTTATTTCAATATTGAAATTTTGATATCCATTTTAATATGATTGAAATACTTTTCAACTTAGAATTTGGTGATATTATATTTAAATATTTAATATTAAAAATAAAAAATAAAATATTTTAAAATTTCATTGAGTTGCTTAGTTCAAAATTTAAATAATTTTAATAATATACCTTCTAATTTTTAAATTGTAAATCACTTTAATATATGTTATATATCCTCATTTTTTATGGAAATTATCTATTTAGAAAATATATAATAAAATTATCTACACTCAATTTTTTGTCTAAATGTTTTAACAAATTTCAATTTGGATTATTATGTGTGTGTTATATATAATAAAAAATATATTTATATAGAAATAAATTTAGATAATTTGAAATATTAGTGCAACAACTTTATCAATTTAAAAAAATATATTATTCCTCCACAATTAATACAAATATAATTATATTAATTATAAAGTTATATAATAGGTAAAAATATGATGATGATTTATTTATATTTGAATAGATTATAATTTTGCAATCAAATAAAATTAATTAAATCCGTGCATTAGATGGGGTACAAGCTCTTATATATATATATATATATATATATATATATATATCACATTCTTGACCAGTGTGAGGTTTTGGGTAAAATTTAATTTTTTTAATGATAGAATGTGAAAATTGATATTTGAGATAAGAGGTAAAAATAACAAAAAGGTCAGATGTAATGTCTTGAAAAAATAAAATAAGAAAAATGAAAATAAAATATATTTTCTTATGAATTAAAGTGAAGATTTTAAAATTTTCATTAAGATCATAATGTGATTTTTCCCTTTTTCAGGAGGGCCTTATTAAAGTTGATGGCAAGGTTGATGGGGTTGAAATGTAAATTTCCCCATTTTGCCTTATGTTATAAAAATGTCCCAGTTGCTTTATTTTTCCTCACGTGTCCATCTTCCTTTCCTGAAGCTTCCTTCTGCTACTCTACCTTTGCGTCTCCATCATTGCCAGTGATCCTTTTCTTCTTTGTTCAACTCTGATCACTGACCGGTGAGTTTCGACCAACTTCCATCTTTCTCCGATGGCCCTTCCTTTTGGTCTAGCATGTAGCAGCAATCCCTCTCTTCTCCTTCAGTTGGTTTGGCTAGCAACTTAACTGAGCTTCCTGGCAACATTTTAGCTCACAACAAGTTTCTCACCGGCACTTCAGACTCCAGTGAATATTTCTAAATCATCATATTTATTTTAAAGCAATCTTATAACTAGTTTCCAAGAAATTGGTCATGAAACCCTTATTATACTAGCTAAAGAAAATTGAAATTTTCCTTATTGTTTTGCATTGTTTTGCTTCAGTGAAGTCTCTCTTGAAGAATCAAGCACACAACACTAAAAATTTGGAGTTTCAGCTAAAAGACCCAAGTAGGCAGTTTTATGATCAAATTAAGAATTTCAACTTTAGATATTATAGTCTATTACTAGTATAGGATAGTTGTAGGACTTCAAATTTACATCCAAGGATTTATTTTGATACCATCTATTTTGGAATAGGCTAAACCATTCAAATTTTCTAGCTGGGTAATTTAGGTTTTCGGAATCCTTTCCTTGTAAACTGGTTCAATAAGAAGCTCCTAAGGTAAGTAGATAATTCCTTCTATCTCTTAAAATCCCATTTACATTGTAAAATAATTTTTGATGAGGATTGCTATGATTTGAGTAATAAGATTTTGATGTTACCCTATTTTGAAATGCTTAATGTATGGTGTATATATATATTTGGCGTGATGAAATTATGCTTTTATTCTTGGTTTACATGGCTGATGCTAGAGATTTTATTCTGCTTTATAATGTTTAAATATAAAAATGATTTAATGAATTGAGGTCCTGGATCCATTGAAGATTCATTGGTAACCCTCAAGTGCACTTATGACTAGTCTGTGTGATGGAGAAATAAGGGTGAACTTGTTGAATATATAAATAGTCAGCATGCATACTGGATTAATTTTGGGGATGTTTATGATGTTAAGGTTACCACTAAGAATTTTCCTTAGGATTCCAATTGAGTGTGTTGCTATCGTTATTCACTTTTATGATGTGGAATATCATCAATTTTAATTATATGATTTCTTGATGAATAAGAGCTTTCAAACCTATTTTGAGGTTATAGTTGTTAAATGAGTAAGTTTATCTTCATAATTATAAATAATATATATATATTACTTCTTTAGGATTATTTACTCACTGAGTTTCTATAAAACTCACTCCTCTCTTCTTAATGTTTTTCAGAGTCCCAAGATGCACTTACCATTCCACCACCTTACAATAATACGAGATCTGCTCCTTGATCGAGTGGATCATTTCTGTAAAGTATAAAGGTATATAAATGGTAGAAATTAATAGCAATTGATAGGATTATATGCATGCATGTATGTTAATTATAGAGTACCCAACAAGTTATAGATTGTGTTATTCTGGGCCATTGTTATTTTGTATCATTGTACAGGTTGTGGTAGGCATGTAGCCCTTTTATTGTTGTATAGGCCTTATGACCTGACATCCAAAAAACAAAAGAAACTTTGCCAAATTTGCATTAGAAATGGATATATCGAAAGGGGACTTCTTAAAATAAGGAGAGAGACGACTCTATTTTATTAATATATACCTTATTGCATAGTTTTGAGTGTGTAGGGGGAGTCTCTAACCTACTTCATTTTGATCCCTAACCCATGCCCTTAGATAGTATTTTAAGCTAAAGCCCTAATAACACAAGTAAACATACCTTTTTTGAGTTAACATAAAGGCTTCTCTCTTAGCTTAGAAGGGTTCTAATGTGTTATCACATATGGATGCAAAGATAAAAATACAATGATCACAATCATGTGGTTTTCTACTCATGCTATACAAATGATCTATATTAAAAAGATACAAATATCCCTAAAATGGGAAAGTTAGGAAAAATAATTTTGTTTTTGCTCCAAAAGTCACATCACAGGGCTTTCTCTTTATGCTTGATTTTCTTGCCAAGTTTTGCATAAAACTGAGCATGTTTGCCTACTGAACTAGTTTACAATGCTAGCTTGTTTCTACCGCTTTAAATGTCAATGCCCTCATTGATGCCTCAATCTAACATAGCTTCCATGAAGGTTTCTCCTTTTGAGCATTGGCTTCACGAATCTTCATGTGTGTCTTCAACTTGCTTCACTTGAGCTTATCCTTCAATTACTTTGTTCTTATCTCTTTGAGCTAACATTATTCAAGAGGCTTTAGTGAATAACACCCTTAACTTGACAATGCTTTTGGGATAATTATGAGTTTGTTATTCCTCACCTCCTCCCTTGACTTTCTCTTGGCTTTGTCTCCATGAACTTACCATTACACATTTGTTTCCTTCACAACCTTTGGGTAGTTGCCTCTGTGACTTCAATGTCTTAGGCTTTGTTGCCTCTGCAAACTTTGTGTTCTACCTTTGTAAACTCTACTTCATTGTCTTGACACAAACTCACTTGCTACTGTCTTTACAACTCTTCGATTTCGTCGCCTCTGTAACTTCACCTATCCCATTGCCTCTGTAGCATTTGAGTTATTACCTCTGCAACTTGTATTTGCCTCACTACCCTTGCAACTTGCATGCATATTATTTCTGTATAACTATCAATGCACTACCTCTATGGGTAAGTGTATCCTACCTTTATAGCTTGTGTAGTTGCTTGGTATTTTTAACGTCCACTGACAGATAGCTCCATATCTAATGTCCCATTCCACCAATGGAAGAGACCCAAGTCTTATATCTTGTTCATGTGCAAGTTTATCCTTGGCTAACAAAACATGGCTTTCTTGCAAGTCCTATTTCTAGCCTAAAAGTCTGCTCGTATTGGGTTTAGTCAATCCACTATACTTTGTTATGCTACTTTCATAATCGATCGGATTCTTCTAACCTTCTCTAAATTGATTGCCTCATAGAATCTCAACCATCACAGTCCTTTTGGAGTCAATGTTATCAAGCATCTTGACCCTTATGACCCCTTCTAGGTTTGCATGTTCAAGTGCTATCTCTTTAAAGTTGTTACTGACTTGTCTTCTATGACCCTCATAGCCACTTGCTTGTATATTGGTCCTCATATTAACTTTTTTAATGATTAGTGCCCACTCTTTCGGCACTTCTCAAGTGACACCATTCGATGTCTAAGCCCTCGTAGCCTAGTTTGAGCGCATTCTCTTGATGACTCCTTCTCTGAGTACATTTTCTTGATGGCTCCTTTTTCAAGTACATTCTCTTGATGACTCCCCATATCAATGATTTTGATAGGGGTTGAGCATAAAACATACTCCAGTCTAGCTCGAGCTTCACTTTACTTGTGCATGAGCAATTGTGATCTCCCTAGTCATTGCTGCAAAGTTTGTCTTACAACTATGTAATGCTAGTTTGCTATTCCTTGAGTCATTGTTGCTATCTGCCACGCGACTATATAGCTCAAGCTCATTATATCAGAATCATTGTCATTTGTCATGTAGATATGATGTGCTAGCTCCTTTGGCAACTCATCTTAAATCTTGTTCCAAGTGCATTCTTGATCGCTCCCTTACATCAATGACTTTGATAAGGGTTGAGCATAAAGCATATTTCACTTTAGCTTGAGCTACACTTTGATTGTGCAAGAGCAACTGTGATCCTCAAGGTTATTATTGCAAAGTTTGTCTTGAGATTGTAATGTTAGTTCAATATTCCTTAAGTCATTATCACTACTTTACCATGCAGCTATGTAGCTCTAGCTCACTACATTTAGATTATAACCATTAGTCATGTGACTATGATTTGCTAGCTTTTCAAGCAACTCTTCTTGAATCTTGTGGATGAGTGTTGTAACTCACTCATTACACCTACACGATAGTGCATTATAGATCCCTCATGGACTTGTTTTTCCTTTTGAATTTACTCTTCCGAGTAAAATTCATGCCTCTGACACAATTTTGGACTCCTCTAACAAGATTAGTATGTTCCACACATTGGAAGAGATGTGTCATCCTGCAGGATGTGTTAACTATTTGTTGTGGCCATGCTTTCTAGAACAACTATGGCTTCACCTTCTAGACTTCTCCAACAATTAATATGTCCTTTATAGACATGGTCAAACTTTCTCTACAAGAGAAGGGCTTTTCTTAGTTTCCTCTTGCTAGATAAGCCCTTAAATCTCTTACTCTTCGAGTGGTTTTGTATTCCTTCAAATGCTACTATGAATGA
Source organism: Saraca asoca (assembly GCA_026873985.1). Classification (NCBI taxonomy): domain Eukaryota; kingdom Viridiplantae; phylum Streptophyta; class Magnoliopsida; order Fabales; family Fabaceae; genus Saraca; species Saraca asoca. The sequence continues at coordinate 6,260 of JANHAO010016554.1, forward strand.
GCGAATAATTAATATCTCATGTTGTATAGCAAGTCCATCAACTTTTACACATGCTTGTACTCAATACACCATTAACATTCCTTCATTTGCAATTTCTTGCATAATAGCCCTCGAGTTGCTCCAATCTCTTGCAACCCTCTCAGTCAAGTCCTTAGTGGTATCTCTTCACTAATTCAACAAGTTTCCACTTCACCCACATGCCTCATATATTTTCAACAAGCTGATCCACCAATTATAGCTCACCCAATATGCTCTTTCTAGCATAATTGAGCATTGATAACAAGTGTCATAGGCTAGTTGCTCATTAGCTGAAATTGTGAGGTGCATGTCACCATCTTTTGATCGACATGCCAACATTCGAATATATTTGAGCCACACTTTGATAGATAAATGGGGCATTGTGGATTTTATTGTCTATATAACTAAAATCTCATACACAACTTGTAAGTAAGCAAACATGAGCATGTAGTCAAAGTATTAGCACATATCGAGCCTCAAAGAATATACAACACAAAAAGCCTTTAGTGTCCATTATGAATGGACTTTTTAAAATAAGGAAAGGGACAAATCCATGTTATTAATATATATATATATATATCATTGCATAGTTTTGAGTGTGCAAGGGGAGTGTTTAAGCCACCACACTTTAATCCCTAACCCGTGCCACAATGCCCACCCAGGCCACTAAACCGCTCCCTAAAGAGCATTATAAGCCAAAGCTTAATAGCATAAGTGAACATACTTTTTACAAGTTGACATAAGAGTTTTTCTCCTAGCTCAAAAGGGTTTTAATGTGCCATCTTTTATAAACACAAAGGTAAAAATGCAAGGATCATAACCATGTGCTTTTCTACTCGCATTGTGCAAATGATCTACGCTAAAAAGATACAAAAAACCCCCCAAAATGGGAAAAATTAAGAAAAATAATCCACAAGAGCATTTGCTCCCAAATTTGCACTATAGGATGCTATCTTCATGCTTGATTTTCTTACCAATCTTCATCCAAAATCGAGATTGTTTGGCTACCAAATTGGTTCACAAGGCTAGCTTGTGACAATGTCAATGCCCTCATTAGCACCTCAATCTAACACAGCTTCCATGATGATTTCTCCTTTTAGGTGCCTATTTCTTAATCTTCATGTAGGTCTTCAGCTTACTCCTTTTGAGCTTCTCCTTTGACCGCTTCATGCTTGTTTATTTGAGCTAACATTATTCGAGAGGCTTTGATGAATGGCATCCTTCACCTTACATTGGTTTTAGGATAGTCATCAATCTATTGATCCTTAGGTCCTTCATTGACTTCTTCTTAGTTCTATCTCCTTAAACTTGCACCATTGCACATTTGCTTCCCTCACAACCTTTAGGTAATTGCCTCCACAACTTCATTGTCTTAGGATTTATTGCCTTTATAGACTTTATGTTCTATCTCTGTAGATTCTACTTCATTGTCCTAACACAAACTCACATATCACTGTCTCCATAGCTCTCTAGTTTTGTTGCCTTTGTAACTTTACCTACCCTATTGCCTCTGTAGCATTCTTGTTATTGCCTCTACAACTCGTGTTTGCCTTACTACCTCTATAGTTTGCATGCATACTATCCCTACACAACTCTCAATTCACTATCTCTATAGTTTAAGTGTGTGCTACTTTCATAGTTTGTGTAATTGCTTGGTATTTTGGATGTTTATTGATAGATAATCCTACATCTAATGGCCTAATCCACTGATGTAAGAGATGCAAGTCTTATATCTTGTTCACTCGCAAGTTCATTCTTGGCTGACAAAACATAGTTTGCTAGCAAGTCCCAACCTTGCTCATAAGTTTACTCGCATTAGGTTCAATCAATCCACTATATTTTTCTACGCTACATTCAAACTCAATTGGATCCTTCTGATGTTCTTTAAATTGATTATCTCATAATATCTTGACCATCATACTCTTTTTAGAGTTAATGCTATCAAGTATCTTGGTCCTTATGATTCTTCCTAGGTTTGTATGCTTAAGTGCTATTTCTTCGAAGTTGATACTAGCTCATCTTCCATGATCCTCACAGTCACTTGTTAGTATCTTGGCCTTCATAGCAACTTATTTGATGAATAGTGCCTACTCTCTCGGCATTTTTCGAGTGACACCATTCGATGTCTAAGCCCTTGTAACCTAGTTCAAGTGCATCCTCTTGATGACTCTTCCTTTAAGTGCATTTTCTTGATGAACCTTTTTTTGAGCGCATCCTTTTGATGGCCCTCCCCCCCCACATCAACAACTTTGATAGGGATTGAGCATAGAACATACTCCACTCTAGCTCGAGCTTCACTTATGTAGGAGTAATTGCAATCCTTATGGTCATTGCTATAAAGTTTGTCTTATGACTATTTAGTACTAGTCCATTATTCCTTATATCATTGTCACTATTCCGCCACACAACTATGTAGCTCTAGCTCACTACATCAGGTATTATTGCCATTTGTCATGCAACTATGATGTGCTAGCTTCTTTAGCAACTTTTCTCAAATCTTGTAGATAAGCACTACAGCTCGCTCATTACACCCACATGATAGTGCACAATAGATTCCTCTTGGAGTCTTTTTCTCCTCTGAGTTTACTACTTTGAATAAAATTCCTGCCCTTTGACATGATTTTGGACTTCTCTAACAAGATTAGCCTGCTCGACACATCAAAAGAGATATGTCATCTCACAAGATGTGTTAATTGTTTGTTATGTGGCCATGCTTTTTAGCACGACCATAGCTTCGTCTTCTAGGTTTTGCAACAGCTAATATGTCCCTCATTGACATAGTAAAACTTTCTCCACAAGACCATGGCTTCTCCTGGGCTTCCTCCTACTAAATAAGCCATCAAATCTCTCACTATCTTAAGTAGTTTTGCATTCCTTTGAATGCTACTATGAATGAGCACATAATTAATATCTCATGTTGTATAGCAAGTCCATCAACTTCTACACACGCTTGTACTTAATGCACCATTAACATTCTTTCAAATGCAATCTCACAAATTAGTTCTGGAGTTGCTCTAACCTTTTGCAACCCTCTCAATCAAGTCCTTAGCAACATCTCTTTGCTATTTCAATGAGTACTCACTTTACTCACAAGCCTGATATGTTTTTGGCAAGCCGAATCCATGAATTGTAGCACACCCAATCTACTCTCTCTAGTACAATCAAACTTCGATACCAACTATCACAGACTACTAGTTCTTTGGCTAAAATCGTGCATTGTATATCACCAACTCTTGGCCAATATGACAGTATTCAAATAAATTCAAGTCATACTTTGAGATAAATGAGGCATTGTGGATTTTGTTGCCCATATAACTAAAATCTTATGTGTAACATGTCTACAAGCAAATATGAGCATGTAGTTAGGGTATTAGCACATATCGAGTCTTAAAGAATGTATCATATAAGAAGCCTCTAATGTACATCAAGAAGGAGCTTTTTAAAATAAGGAGATGGACAACTCCATTTTATTAATATATGCCCCATTATATAGTTATAAGTGTTAAGGGGAGTTTCTAAGTCATCACACTTTAATCTCTAGCCTGTGTCACAATGCCCACTTGAGTCACTAAACGTGCCCCTAAAGAGCATTTTAAGCCATGATACTAATGGTAATATACTTTTTTCAAATTAACATAAGGACTTTTCTTTTAGCTCGGAAGAGTTCTAATGCATCATCTCACATGGACGCGAAGATAAAAATCTAAGGATTATAACCATGTGCTTTTCCACTCACATTAAAGAAATGATTTATGCTAAAAAGATACAAATCTCTTAAAATGAAAAAATTAGAAAAAAATAATTCATAAGTGAATTTGCTTCTAAATTCATACAATAGGATCTTCTGTTTATACTTAATTTTCTTGTCAAATTTCATCCAAAATTGAATATATTTATTTGCCAAAGTGATTCACAAGATTAGTTTGTGACACATACGCATCTCCAATTAATTATGATATCATCTTTGGATCATTCATTGCTGTAATCAAATTCAAAAGTGATTCAAGGAAAAATTATCTGCAATTTTTCAAATATGCACTTAGTCAACCAGGTCGATTACGAAGTTACAATTAACATTGGAAATTTTGTGATTTTCCAGAAGATATTAATAAAAAATTTCAACTTACTCATATATATACTAAAAAAGAAAGAAAGAACGAATATCGTTGAATAATTTTGATTTAAGCTTCACAAATATACAACATAATTGGTTGCGCCTATGGCCTTTCGGTGGACCAAATGCTCCAAAAGCTTACGTGATGATCACTTTGGGAGACTTGGAACCCAGCTTTCAAGCATAGAACTCTCCCTCTCAAATTATAAATTATAAAATACTTGATTGCCGTGAGCATCGGGTCAGGGACAGGGATCCGAGTGAGAAATTTCTTAGTTTGATAACTTTTAAGTAAAAGTTGTACCCAACGAACCAAAGAAATATATATCATATATGCACTGGGCTTTAGTTTAATAATTTATTTATTTACTGTAAAAAAACAAAAAGCCTGATAAGTGAAAGTTTTAAATATATTAAAGGGGGAAAAAATGTTTCCAGACAATACAAGTCCAATCATGCCTGTATGAAATATTTATTTTTTGGGCTTTAGTCTAGAAATCTATTTAGTATTTAAAAGGCCAAATCTTTTAAATAAAACTGGACTTTATTGTGTTAAAAGGCCTAATTATCCGTTTTAACAATGCAGGGCACACGGTAGATACTGGTTTGGTTCTCGTTTTGAGTTTGTCCACCTTTGACTTCCTTTAGTATTAGTACTGCGTATAACTAATAAAGATAAGCAAATAGTATCTGCAACTCCCATATTAAAATCATGGATGTGGGAAGCACCATGTGTTCTGACAAACCCCTTTATCACTTTAACTCCGGCCACCATTCTCTCAGCATTAAAATAAAATATTAAAAAATTAAAATTATATTATATTGTATAATTAATATATATTTAAATTATAATATTATATTATAATTTAAAATAAATTATATTTTATAGAGATTTTTAAAAAAATAAACCTCATTTACAATTAATTAATTCAATTTGATTAAATTAGTTTTGAATGAATTTTGCAATTTTTTTCAATGATTATAAAAAAATAATTAAATATAATTAAAAATTATAAAATCTTATAATTCGTGATTAATTTTTGACTTTAATATAACATGCTTTAATATTTCAGTAACGATAATTTAAAATTAGTGAAATTATTTTAAATACACATATAATAATATGTAATTAAGATTTTAAGAAAATCAGTAAGTACACACACCAATTGCTTTCCAAATATGTTTTTCTTCGTGAACATGACTTCTAAGTCTTTTTGTATTTGTCTTTCTGCATGTTTAACTCTAGTATTGTGTTGTGAACGGCAACCATAATTTAAAATTATAGAATCATTGACAAAAATAAAACTAAAAACAAAAACTTAAAATTTTTCACCAACGTGAGAATCTAATAAGCTATTGGGACAATGACACACTGCTCTAAGCTATTGGGAATTATTTATCATTCAAATAATAATTAATAATAAAGTAATTAAGGAAAAATATATGGACAGTACATAGTGGACTTGGTCAATGAAAAATACATGTACCAAATTCTAATGTTGGAAAACAACTAGTATGGCTTTAAAAGTGATAATGGAATTTGTTTTCCACATGGTCCAATCCATGGAATAATTACATTAGACCAAAAATTTCAAATGGAATGTTAAAGACTTCCACACCCCTGCCAACGAAGCAAGAATGTGCTCATTTATGGTTATTGGCCATAACTTGTTTAAATATTTAGATTTTTACTTATATATGGTAAACAGTGGGCTTTCTTTAATTTCTTTTATTGGGCTTATTTAAACATCCTTCTTATTCATTGGTTTGGTTCACTATAGTAAAAACTTTAATTTGGCCCAAAAAGGGACTTTCAAATTTAGTGGATTCAACACTAAGAGGAGTGTTATGACCAAAAAAAAAAAAAAAACTTTGAAGAAAGTGCACCTCAAGTACCAGGAGTGGTTAAAGATGAATACGCAAGCCTAGTTCAATGGAAGCTTAGCATAACAAGCGGCAGTAGACACACTCCATTTTATATCGAGTGAGTACTATTAGATTTTATTTTATTTTTAATCAAATATGGATTAATATTAAATATGATTTTGAACTAAGATAATGTACTTGAATAAAAGATATAAGATGACCTTAAAGACTAATTTAATTAGTAAACTTATTATTCTAATTAATAAGATATTGATTAAATTGTGTAGGCCTAATAGGTCTATTATAGATTATTAGATGAAAACCTAATGCACCTATTATAAAGTAAATCTAGGTTTCCTTTCTAATGATTTAACTAATAAAGTTTATTTCTACCATGTTGATGGCAAAAAAAAGAGAAGGGAGTAGAAGTCTCATATCGATGAGAAGTCGGGTGATTTTGTATCTTATAAGGCGAGGGTTCTCCCCTCCCACCAAGAGGCGCCATTTCAGGCACACATAACGCAAAGCGCTAAGTCTAAGAAGGGCAAAATCGTATGAGCACACCTGGCCAATGCTTTAAGCCCAAAGTGGGCAATACCTCACGGGTAGGTTCATTCTAACCATCATCATTTAGCACGCCCAGTGGGACCCCCTGTCACCTTACTGTGCACAAACCCACCTGACTTAGGGGGCTTATGTTGATGGCAAAAAGAAGAAAGAGGGTAGAAGTCCCACATCGATAAGAAGTCGGATGACCTCGTGCCTTATAAGGCGAGGGTCCTCCTCTCCCACCAAGAGGTGCCTTTTTGGGTACACTTGGCACAAAGTACTAAGCCTGAGAAGGGCAAAACCGTGCAAGCACACTTGGCCAATGCGCTAAGCCCAAAGCGGACAACACCTCATGAGACAGAATCGTTTCGACCATTATCATACCATCTAAGAGATTTAGTGTGAGATTAGGAGAAAAAAGACTAAGTGCATTTAAGTATATTTGATCTTTTTACTTCCACTTAATATATTGATAAATTTTAAATTAAGTTGTGTGTCGCAGTTCCTTTCAATGATATGGTGTTCAATGAATTCATGTATGATTAAGGGCATAGAATAGTTTTCTAATCCTAATTTTATCTTTCATTTGGACTCAAAGCAAGATTACATGATCCTAGAATTCATGTATTTATTTATTTTTTTCTCTTATCTATGTGATTCATTCCCATATACGTCTTTGTTACCCATTTCTTTTGAAAGTTTGACATGATACTCTATGCAAGCTATAAAGATTTTTGTTTTGCATTATTTTCTATGATTTGATTGCATATTTGGTAACATGGATTTCCACTTTCAAAGTTAGACCTTTGCAATATCGAATAGGGATTATAATTATTAATTGTTTCGATTTATTTATTCATTATGGTTTTATCAAGCAAAAAAGGCCATGATTTTACTTAGATTTGTTTATTCAATTATTTGTTTAATCAAATCTTTATTAGCTTATTTTTTATAAGTGAATGAGGTGAGTAGGAAACCTTATTAGCAATGATTGCTTTTGATAAAGGTTTCACCAATGATGACCGAATAATGGCTTCATTTATGATTGCTTTTGATAAGAAGTTGATTTTATAATATGGGTTAAAGTAAATTTTGTTATACGATGAGTGTGATTAAAAACCTAAATTATAAATTAATCTCAAAAGTTTATATAAAACCATAATAAAGTTGATTTTTCATATAATATGCATGCAAATTTTATTTTTATGTGACATCAGAGATAATTATGCTTTGATATATCATAAAGTTTAATTTTTGACACATTTTGCATTGTCAATGTCACATTGGAGAGACTTTATTATCTCTAATAAAGTGGGATCACAATGTTTTAATATATTTAAATTATAATATTATTAAGAGATAATTTGTGTATCTTATACAAACTAGTTTATATATTAAGGTGCGATCAAAGACATTTATAGCTCTGTGTCTATAAGGATAAAATCACACCATTCAAGTTATTTTTGTATGTGTTATATGAAAGGTTTTCTTGGCCTAGGGGCAGCCATGGGGCTGTGAAATTTCAAAAATTTTACTCCCCTTTAGCTAAGGAAACTTC
>JANHAO010016555.1:0-14362 GCA_026873985.1 Saraca asoca
TCTAAGCTACATATTTTTCTTGGTTTTAATGTTGAAAAATAATTTTATCTAACAATATATTTTAGTATTTTTGATTTGTTGTTTTATAGGTTCAAAAGATATTTGATTCAAGAGATCCAAGATTAGTTTTAGGACTTATTTTGTTTCAATAGGATTTTTTGTAAATAAACTCAAATAATATTTGATCCAACATTTTTAACTAAGCAATGAGATAGAAAAATCATTTGAAGAAAAATAAGATTTTATAAAACTATTTTTTACATCATGAATCAAAGTCACATCGATGCATTGAAGAACTTGTGAAAAGTTCATATTGCAATCGAAGTCACATCGATGCATGCAGAAAATCTTTTTTACCAAAGGTTATGAAAAATGGCTATTTTGATGTAGTAATCGATGTGAAGGCTGTAAACAACACACTGCACTTTGATTACCACATTGATAAATTAGTAATAACAGACTGTAATTGATGTGTCAATCGATGCGACAACTGAAAATCAGTTATTCTATTACAAACGATTATAACAGTTATTCAAGTCTAACTACCTTCACTGTATAAATGATTCCTCACAGTTTTTCTTCATAATTCAATGCGAAAACATCTGATTAAGAGCAAAACACAATTTTCTCTCTATCTCGCCAAATCTTCAGAGATTTCTACAAGAATTTTGAATCAAAGGTTACTTGAGTTTATCTTAGTTAGTTTAAGATTTTCATCTCAAACTCTAGTATTGTATTCCTCAATCTCTCTTTACTAAATTCCTTTTTATTTGACATTTCTAGGAGTTAGAAATCTGTATAGGCTTAGAAAAGTCTATCTTAATTCTTCTAGGTTAGTAAGAAGCCTATTAATTTCTTGTGTATTATTATAAAAATTGGCAATTCAGGAGCCTAGTAATCCTGAAGGTTTAGAGATCTTTCGGTTGAGAAAGATCAAGTGGAGTAGACTTGAATTGCGATTTCAATTCAAGTTGAACCACTTTAAAAACTTTTATCTTCAATTTTCTTTCTTCATTTACTTCTTAACTGCTCTCACTGTCAATCTTTTATATTTAGTTATTTTCACACTTATTGATTATCAATTTCTGCACATTCCATTAAAAGAAATATTGAATTTGATAAAGGTATATATAAATTCCCCAATGGGAAAAGGCTAACATCCAATTATATTTTGCAAATTAATTCTTTACTGGGACCATCAAGAGGCATTAGCCAACTGTAACTCGTGCCCAATTAAACTTCTATTCAACAAGTTCTTAATAAGCATATACTACTAAAGGACTCTCTATTGTGGTGGTATTTACATCAGCAATAACTTCCATGAAGTTATTGTCCATCTTTACTTTTTAGAGGTGGACTAATAGCAATTCTTGAGAATCTAAAAAATAATTCACAGAAGAGTGAGTCTAGGACTCAATGAGATAAATACGCACCTAACTTATGAATTCATCAACATTTAACTAAACACATAAACACTAAGTCTTTAGAAACATAACTCATGCCATAATTAACCAATACATCATAAAGACCTATGGAATCAACCTTTGAGTAATATCACAATACATTTTCATTGTCACACTATAAAGAACTATGATTTTCTTTTGGTCTCAAGCTATTCTCATTAATCATTATAAGTTCAGGTCACAGTACTATATTACTTTCTAGCATTTCATAGGATTAAGTCTTCACTTGAGTTTATATCACATTGTCTTACCATGTTAAATCTTGTTTTAGAATTTCTTAGGATAATAGTTATAATCATATTATTCATATAGCTTCAAGCAATCAATAACCATGTCACATAATTAAGTCATATTTTACCTCATTCCAATGCATTCAAAATAACAATTCTAATAAACAACATAATAAAGAAAAGCAATTTAAACCTCCTTGTTACTCTGATCCAGCCCTAACCTGTACAAACCTCGCCTTATCCCTCCAACACCCGCTTTATGCCCTTCTGCCATTTGGAACATGTAGATCTAGGATCTGATTTATTATTTCCCGTAATATTCCATCATTCTCATAACATTGTATATCATACCATGTCTCATGTACATAGGCAAGCTTTACATTATATAATCATTTACGATGATTATAACTCCATCAACGATCATTACATACTATTCAATATCTTGTATACGTTCTCAAATTTTATACCATAATATCATTCATAGAGATTGTATTTTCACAATCAGAGTCATTCATCTCTTGACATCCTATGTTTCACCAAGGAATTTTCAAGTATCTCAATAGCATCATTTATTATCATATATATATATATATATATCAGACATCATTGTCATTATATACCATATGCTAGTTCTTAAAGAATATTTAAACTTAGACCTCATTCATAATTATATGGATCCCATTATTATAACAAGTATCACAATTATTTTCCTATTATTCACATATAGACCATCATTCCATTACTATCTCAAACACACAATCTCTTTTACACTTTCTTTATAACTATCCATATTACTTCCATAACATTTGTGTATAAACAATTACTAGGTTAATTAGCATTAAAATTAACTTGGAAATTATTAATACAAAACTTTTTATATGCTTTATTCAACATAATTGTATCTTAAGTAAGTTTAGACCTAAAAAATTAGAACAATTTTTAAAGAGAAAGAAGTTTAAATTGAAAAGAGTAGAAAAATTCTGGAGATGTGATTAGAATCGCAAGCAAAATCAGGTTTGAAATTCAAGCAAAATCGTGATCAGAATCAAAAAATAGAGTAGGAAATATTGATTTAAATCATACAAATTTAGTTTAAAATTTGAGTTGAATTGTAAAAGCAAAAGTGCTGGGTTTTTGCGAGTATGATCATTGGTTTAGTTCAAAAACTTGCAATTCAACCTGTATAAGCAAGTTTTGCATGAAAACAATAGAAAAATAAGGGAAACAACTTTATATTCAACCTTCTACTATAAATCTTTATTTCAACATGTTTTGAAAGTTTAAATAAGCTTATAACTTAGCTATTCCCACGGCAAACCATTTAACACCTCTACAAATCCATTCAACCTCAAATTTGGCTACACAATCACCAAAAACTGATCTGATTCATTTGCATCAACTAATCAACAAATCACAAATAAGAACTTATCATAATTCACAAAAAAGGTAGGGACCCTAGTAGTTGGAACTAATATGTTAGACAGATCTCATAAAGATCTTTAATATTCTTCAAGAACACAAAAAGAAGGGTTCATTAGTTTTTCAGATTTTCCAAGGATTTTTCCTCTTCAACTAGTCATATATGATTAGATTATGATCCCATTTAAGAAAAACAAGTTATATATAATAGATTTAAGCTCTAAAACACCATAAAAATCAGATTGATTTATAGTTAAATAGTGATATGAATAGTGACAGTAAATTTAAAAAATTCATAACTTAACTTTTACTTAATGAATCAATAAGATTTTGATGTCAAATTGAAAAGGAAGAAGAGAGGAATCAATTGTAAAAAAATACAAGAAATTTACATGAAAGGATGAAGGATTATTTGAAGAGAGAAGAAAAGCTTGTAAAGAGAGTAGGAACATGGAGAAGAAGTTGAAAGCTTGAGTGAAGTAACCAAGAATGAGCTTTAAAAGAGAAGGCAACCATCTCTTATGGCGCTAAAATGGAAAAAGGAAAATTGGTCAACCCCTTTGACTTTTTTCTTAACAAGTTTTATAATTTTTCTTGTTTTGTGACTTTGTCAACTTCTTCACCTAAAGTCCAAAATTGACATGTTCACCAATCGCTAGCAACCATGAAATTTTTACACTAATTAGTAAAATTAATTATCTTTGTAACAACTATAAGTTTACACTTGTTGGGCACCCATAGCCCTAGTTTTGATCTTTCCAAGGCTTTTCTGAATATTAATTTCTAAAAATACAAATTTTGTTCCACGAGTATTAAAATTGGGAACTCCATTTTTTGAAAATTCCTATTATTCATAAAATATTTTTCCACTATGTCAGAACGCTTCATATCCCAAAATTTACAACTTCAAATTCTCGGATATTTCAAAGTTATCCCTTCCGGATCTCTCCAAAAAGCTATTTTATTACCAAAACTCAATTTAAAAAAATTCAAGACGTTACAATACATATATTATATTATTTAATATAATATAAAAATATATTTTTATTATAAGGTTCATTTAAACTCACGAATAATATGAACAGAGTACTTTGAACTTTAAATTCAACTTGTTTAAACTTGATTCATTTAAAATCGATTTCGAGTTGAACTTTTTGCAAATGAATCTCAAGTGAGTAGCTCAACTCGTTTGTACCATTAAGTGTAAATAAAACTTCCTAAAATGGTTAAATGATGACATATGTCATTAGTTTATTGATGCTTTAGTCAAGGTATGCATACCTTGAATTTTTACTTAAGGTATAGGTATAAAAGAAGTCACCTTAACATTATACAATGCTACGGTTTTTTCTGTAGTTTTCCCCCGTTAGTAAACTCATCCTTCTAAGAAAGCTCATGCGTGACACAAACTCAATTTAGACACTCACCTAACCTCGCAAATCCCATCAAATCATCTTCTTGTATTTTCTCCCCTAAACGTAACTTGCAATTCTTCCAAATATTTTAAAGGACGTGAACCTTTAGAAAATTATAAGAAAATAACTTATTACAACTTCATAAAATTTGTTTTATCCTTTTTTTAACAGAGATAAAAAATTATTTGTTGCAAACTTTATCAATAGACTTGTAAAATCTTTTACACATATTTATATAATTTATTTCTATGAAGTACTTATATATATATATTAATATATTATATTAACAAAACTAAAAAATATTATAAATTTTAATTGTATTTATACATCTTACCTATCACCAGGAGATGCTCCCTGAAAGCAAAAATTGACAGATGTTAAACTCTCACTAAAAGTCATTCCACGAAAATTAGTTTTAAATTAAATATTATATGTTTAATTTATATAAAATATAAATTATAATAAAAATGTTGATATTAAAATTATCCTTTTTGAACAATAAATTGTCTATTAAAGAAAGAATTATTTGGAACTGATTTTCAATCAATTAGAAAAAGAATGATCTATAAAAAATAATTTTTAATATGAATTTGTTAAAATAATTAATTGTAATTATTTATACATATAAATAATTTAAACTAAAAACCATATTAACAAATTCAAATTAAGAATCATTTTTTATCGTTAATTTTTTCTAATTAATTGAAAATAAGTTATTGATAATTCTTTCTTTAATAGATAATTTATTAAAAAAGCTAATTTTAATATCAATATTTTAATATATCTTAAATTTTATATGAAAAATATTATTTAATTAAAAAGTACTTTTGGTGTGGAAATTTTTTAATGAGAATTCGATACTTGTAAGTCTGGTATGAATTTATAATAAATAGATCTTAAAATATTTTTTGTATTAAAGTGGCGGAAAAAAATTATGCATCTCAAAGGAGATTGACAAAATAAGAAATTGAATAACCTGGCAATCTGGATTGAAGGAATGAACGGATCACATCTATTAAATGGTATGTGTACCTCGAGGACATGAATAAGCCAATAGTTAAGCTTTCTCGTGGTAAGAACTTAGTTCCTAAGTTTAAATTTCCACCACCATTATGACAAAAATTTGGTTACAATCATATATCTTGTGTCACTAAGTTAATAATGTATCTTTTTTTTTTTATTACATACAAATGCATCATTTCTTCTCTATTCAATAATGCATTCATCCTTTAATTAATTAGTACACACAATACAAATGTATTTAATGCAAGCAAGAAATTCTCCGGATATGTATCATAAATTATGTTGGATAAACAATATAATCTAATATTGGTACATATAAATTGACTATCTTTTGATGTTTATATTTCTGATATAAATATATACATAAAAACATGAGAATAAATTAAAATGTTGAAAACAAAAACATGTTCTTAACATAATTATTTCTATTATACATTTGTGTGTCTATTTATATATGTTATAATTAATGTTTTATATAACTAAAAACTTGGTCAACCAAATAAGCGTCAAATATTCAAGTGGAAACCAGATTCAAATTATAAATGTATCTTACATTTTTATTCAAACTTTTTTTATTACACTTTTTTTCACAAAAAAAAAAGAGGATTTTGATTTTATTGCACTTTTGGTCTCTCAATTTCAAAATAAAATGTTGAAAAAATTTTGTACACCTAACATGTGTCGTGTTGCAATTTTTTTTCTTTTCATTACTTCAATTTAATTTGTTATATGTTATATTAGCATCTTTAGTAAAAAAAAAAAAAGTTAGCCTCTTTAGTAAAAATAGTCGAAATTCATTTTAAATTACACTAAATTTTTATGATTTTGAAATGAGAAACCTTTGTTACTTTAAAAAGTCTCTTCTCGATATACATAAGAGATTTTTTATGTAGCACGTTCTTTGAGACTCTGTTAGTCTAGCCGCTATACTGTCTTCTATTTTAATGTTGAAAATAATTTTAATCTATAACATATTATGTTTATGAGTTTAATTGTTTGTTAAGTGTATGCAGGTTCAATGTTAATCAAAGATTGCTTAAGAGATCTACATTAATACTAGGATTTTATTTGATTTTTAATAAGATCTTTTGTAAGTGTATTCTTAACAAATTTGCTCCAACCAATTTTATTATAATGATTAATATGAGGTAGAAACAAGTTTATGAAATGAGCCTGACTTAAGATGTTTTCAAATTGCTATTCATATGTTTTTTCAGAAGTAAAACTTTTATAAAAACTATTTTTCACTGTGTGAATCGATTCATACAAGAACTCCTGTGAAATGAACTCAAATCAATTCATGCATCAACTTGATAAAGAAGTTGTTCATGATCTTCATAAATAAATCGATTCACTAATCGATTAATAAATTATTAACCACCACGTATCAATTAAAGAACTGAAAAGACTAAAAGCTAGTTTTTCTGTTACAAGTCGGTTACAACCTTGAAATAAATAGCTCATTCTCACTTCAGAAACTAACAATAACAGAACAGACTTGTGGAAAAAAGATAGCTTATATCTAATCTACCTCTGCCTTTCGAGCTAATTTGTGGAGAATCACACATTGATAATTGAGATTGACATCTCAATTTTGGTTTTGTATTTCTAAACCTTTCTTCTTTATTTCTGTTGAGATTTCTAAGGTGTTAAAATTCCTGTTTAGGTTGGCAAGAGCCTATAGATAATTCTTGTGGTTTTAGGTTTGGAAAAGCCAAGTGAAAATCTTTTAGGTTGGCAAGATCCTTGTGTAATTCTTGTGGTTGTTATATGTTTGCAAGAAAAACTTGTGAAAATTTTGTAGGTTAGCAAGAAGCCTATAAAGTCTTATTGTAAAACAAGCAGTTTAGGAGTCCGGTTAAATCTTGATGTGTTAATTAATAAAAGTGGTAATCTGGTTTAAGATTATCCAGTGGAGTAGACTCAAATTGTAGTTTCAATTCAAGTTAAACCACTTAAAAAATCTGGTGTCCCAAATCTTTATTTTTTTGCTCCTGCATTTACATTCTGGCTACACAATTGTCATTCTGCATTCTACATACTTAATCTTAAAGAATCCACTACTCAAATTCTAATTGATCAAAGAATTTCATCTAAGCTATAATAACAATAAAGAATCCAAATAATCAAAGGTGTATATAACATTCCCCTAAAGGAATAAGTGTAAGATTCATTTTACGTCACATCTTCATCTAGGACTTTCAAACTCAATATGTGCTAATGCTTCGACTACATGCTCATGTTGGCTTGCGGACATATTGGCATGAGATTTTAGTTGTATGGACAACAAAATCCCTAATGCCCCCAATATCTATCCAAGTGCGGCTCAAATTTATTGGAAGGTTAGCATGTTGACCAATAATGGCATCATGGCTGGCACAGTTTCAACTAGAGCACTACTGATCGGCGACACTAAGTCAAGTTTTGTCTTAAACAGATCGAGCTTGTATTGCACAATGATAATTTAGGCCTGGTTTATTAGTCGATATAAGGCTTTATCTCAGGCTTGACCTACCCTTTTTAAAATGTATGGTCTAACCCATTAGTTTATTTAAAGGCCCACATTTACATATAGACCTTTAAATAGGCTAAAGAACCAAGGCTTAAAAAGCTTCGAGCATGCCAATGGTCTTTTTAAGCCTATATATGCATAACATGTATCTAATATTATAAAAATTATTTCAAAAAATCATACAAGAACCTATTAACAAAGCAAAGGAATAAATCTCAATACTCATAAGTCATAACACAAAATTACAAATTCAAACAACATCAAGTTCCAATAACATACAATAAACAACAAATACAAACTAATTAGGGTTGGCTAGATTAGGTTTTGTTTTTTTTTTCAATTGCTAGGTTAGTAATGGACCAACATTAAATATTAAATATAAGTCTTAAAATAACTGTAAATAGGCAAGTCTGATAAGTTAACAAGCCAAGCTTTGAAAAATTTATCTAGTCTATTTAATCAAACAGGCTTACTTATTAGTATTGATTTGACTTCTTTAACTAAATAGGTTAAGTCAAACCAGGTTCAAATTAGGTTAGGCCATAAGGCCTCAACAGATGGCTTGACCCATTTCCTTCCCTATTAGCAAGAATGGTTTGCTTGTAATTCAATGTTCAGTCTTGAAATCCAAAATCATCTATTCTATTTAATAAAAGAGATTTTTTGGAAGGCATTTTTTTTGTTATGCCACGTCATTCTTATCTCGAGTGAAGTATGTTATCTAATAACAAGTTTAAATTTTACTATTTATTTATTTTTATTTTTATCTTTTGTAATTTTCTAAAAATTAAGAAATAGGATATCAAAATATTAGATCCTAATTAATATCCTAAAATCAAGTTACCACTATTATTTCTATCTTAAATTTGGATTTTATTATTTATTTATCCTCTTTTTTTTACTTTTGAGAATCAAGAGAAAAATTTAGAGCAACAAATAATCAAATCTTAGTTAATCTCCTAAAATTAAATTTCTATCATTATATTCATCATGATTTTTTATTTAAATTTAAATTTTTATTTGAAATTTTACTGCTTCATTAGGTATTTAACATAATTTATATAAATCAATAAATAGTTAATATTCATATTTTACAATGAAATCATGTATTGCATGGGTATTATTATATTTTTGAACATAACAATGTCCTTAGTAAAATTATAAAAAAAAACCTTTATTCATAAATTTAATTTATTCAAATGATTGACTAATTGTGATTACATTTAATATTTTCACCCATAAATATAGTTTTTTTCTATTAAGTAAAAATATAAAAATTAAACAACAACCAGTTCATGAGAGTATATTTCCTTAATTGAAGGAAGGACTTGGGATACAGAACCCAACCCATTCATAATTATGTTAAAAACTCAATGAGCACACTCACAAGCTATCATGTTATCAAGCCTGCTAATCTAGTACACAGACATAAGAGGGTGTTCCTTTAAGAACATGTTGATATCCTCAATTATAGTAAATACAAACTATAGACATAAAGCATACTCTAGAATTGCATCTACTACTGACATACAATCACTCTCTATCAGGACTTTATTAGTATAAAGAGTCTGAGCAATTATAGAAGCTTTCCAAATAGCCTTGGCCTTGGCTTCAACCACTAAATTGCACCTCCATTTCTTGAACCACATCCTTTGGACATCATTTCTAGCCAACACAGCTATAGATGCTGCATTCTCCTTCTAGATGCATTAACATTCAATTTTAAACAATATCTGGGAGACAAGTACTAACTAGTAGGAGGGATTGCTGCTAGTTAAGAAGCACTATCCACATGTCGCAATAATTCCATTGTAAGATCATTATCTGCTAGCAAACCAATACTAGTAAGATCCACTAGAGAGTTACTGAATAGCATATTATTCATGACTTTCCATGTTATCTTCAAAATGATCACAGCTATTGTTATGACCTTAGTATAAATCTTCTAACTTGAAAAGGTCCCAAGCTTGATGCTTGCAATCACCATAGCATTCAAAAAATCCATTAGGTCAGAAAAAGACAAATTGTGCAAATGTAATCCAAGTCGCCTAAACCACATAAACCTAGTGACATCACTACAAGTCATAATCTATAGGTTTGTTTCTGCATATAAATTGCATAAAGGACACTTAGTGTCCATACATTAGCAAACTATTTAATTTTCTTCCTAGTAGGCATTATTCCCCTAGCAAATCGCTAGAGAACAACCTTAAGTCTATAGTGAACTTTAGAACTCTATAGCTTCTATCATATAACAACATTATCCCTAGAAAAACAAAAAAAAATTATAGGCATGATAAGTGGATTTGATTAAAATATGACTTGAAGATTCCGAGATCTGTACTACTTTATCGTCCCCTTACTGAGGAATTTTGATTTCAATTATACAGTTTACATCTTTCTTTATAAAAATATTTTGAACCATGTCTTCATTCCAAGATTTAGTACTTGGTATCCAAAGAGAACTGACAGCCTGATTTATAGGGATTTTGATAAATAGTTAGGGTTGGAACTTTATAACAGTTGGCAATAAGGTTTTACAATTATTGAAATGTTCCCTAAATGGACCATATAGCAAGCTCCGCTCTTTAAGGAGTCAATTGTCCCCACAATACCCTTGTTCCTTATTTAAAGAGGGTGACCATTAATAAATTGTGCTCAGAAGTATATTTCACCTTAAAAACCCTCACTAATAACTAGTGCTTGTCCACTTACAATTGCCATACTAGTTTTGTTAAAAGGGTTGTGTTGATGTCTGAAAACCTCTTGAAACCCATTCAACCCTAAACTTTCAATTAACAAAGTTGATCCTAACTAACTGGAGTGAAAAATGTTGTTTATCAGGCTTTACATTCCACAAAAATCACTATTATGAGAGTCTAGTCTCTAACATGTTTGTGAGAGGACATCCATAATTGACATAGTATAAGAAGGAATTATTTCCAAACCTAAAGATATTAGAGTAGTTCTACCTCCTCATGACAAAGCTTTCTGCTTTCAGCCTTGTCACCGGCTTTGAACTTAACCAATAAGATAATTAAAATCCATAGTTTTACTTTTTGTCAAGAACATAGGTATACCAAGTTACTTAGCGTTACAATTTATCCTAGTTAACTCCAAAACACTATAAATCTCCCTTCGTACAACCCTATATATATTAGGAAAGTTAAAAAAACACCAAACTTAGAGTGATTCACCTACTGACTAGACCAACCTTCATATTTAGATAAGCACATTTTGAAAATTTTAGCTTCAATCTTGTTTGCCCGAAGAAAAATCATAATATCATCAACAACCATGAGATGGGAAATAACTAAAACAGACCTTGCTATTTTGATATTATGAATTAATCTTTATTGTTAAGCTTTGGTTAGTGTTCAAGCAAAAACCTCGAAATACAAAATAAATAAATAAGGCGATATAGGATTACCTTGATGGATACCCTAGGTAGGCATTAATTTTTTGTTATGGTTGCGGTTGAGAAGAATTGAGAAGGAAACCAAATAGATACATTGAGATATCCAGTGAATAAATTGAGTTGCATACCTAAACCTTTTAAGCACAGTCAAAATAAAACTTCACTCCACCTAATCATATGTTTTCTACTTATCTATTTTGATTCCCATTAAGCTACCTTTGTCCTTTTTACTCTAAATTGTACTAATTAACTCTTGAGTTAACAAGTCATTTTCATGAATGCATCTGCTAGGAACAAATGTAGATTGAGATGGAGCTATAATTCTCTTTAAAAAAATCCCTCATTCTGTTAGCTAGAATTTTTGAAATTGTCTTGTATAAAAAATTACACAAACTAAACAGTTAATGATTTGCGAGGGATTTTGCCTTGTCATGCTTAGGAATCAGTACTATGTAGGTGAAATTAAGTTTCTTCAAAAGGTAGTCATGAGTAAAGGAAGGTTAAGTAGCAGCTGCCACAAATGAACCCATAATATCCCAACATTCAGTATAAAATAAGCCTAGGTATTCATTTGACCCAGGCTTATATCAAGATTCATGGCCTTAATGATATTAATCACTTTTTTTGTAATAGGGATTTTAGTTAATTTTTTATTTTTAGCCTTAATGATCTTAGGTTGAATGAAACCTTTAAGATCCTCTGACATATCTATATTTGAGCCTATAAATAGGGATGTATAATTTTCTATAAAACAATTCCCTATTGGCTCTCTATTCTAGAGCCACACATGATCAAAAATTTGAATTTGAGATATGTTATTTCTTCTACACCTATTAATGATTGATAGGTGAAAAAATCTTGAGTTAGTGTCACCATGATAAAGCCAAATCTCTTTGGATTTTTGTTTCCAGATCTCTTCATCTCAAGCTAATTATTCATTTAATTCAAATTCTAGGTATTATTGATACCTTGGGTTGACTAAAGGAGGAGGTTATTCCTCAATTATTTCTAACATTGCTGTTAGATGCGAGATTCTATAATGAGTAATGCCAAAATGATTAATATTCCAAATGTTAAGTTTGTCTCTAACTATCTTACCTTTCTACATAAGTTGAAAAAATCTTAAACCTATGTTCTATTTCTTCCAAGCCTCTGATATGACTTCCTTGTAGCTACCATCCCTAAGCTGGGCTAAAAAGAATCTAAATGGCCTTGAATTTTTATCCATAATAGTATAAGAATCTATAAGAATGGGGTTGTGATCTGATTGAGTTGCAATCAAATGAAACACCCTAACTCCCGGTACATAATTCTCTAGTTAGAGCAACTAATGGCTTTATCCAATTTTTCCTGAATATTAGCACTATTTACTCTTTAATTCGACCAGGTGTATGCAAGGTTTTAAGAATACGCCTGCATGCCCCATAAGTTGAACAAATTCCTGGAAAGAAACATTATGAGCTAATCTTACCAATTTCCCCTATATTTGTCTGCAATAGTCAATAAAGCATTGAAATCCCTCAATATTAGCCATGGATGCTAAACTAGATCATGAATAACATGTAGGTTGTTCCAAAGCTATCTCTTGGTAGCTTGATATGGAGATCCATAAACAAATGTGCAATGCCAACTACTATCTAGTTGAGTGTCATTTACATAAGTATAAATAAATCTTAAGAAGGATTCCTCAATCTTGATATCAATATCCATATGCCAAAACAAAGCCAAACCCCTTTGTCTGCTAGAAGATTCAACAACAAAATGGGATAACATACCTAACTTTAAGAGCCATAGTCTGAGTTCTAGCCCTATTAGCCTTACTTTTACAAATAAACGCTATATCTTGTTTATTCTTCTCAACTAGAGCTTTTAGAGCTCTTAATTATCGAGGCATTATTGATACCTCAACAGTTCCAACTTAAGATTTTCATGGCAAAGGTGGAGGCATGTAATGGCCCGCCTCCTCAACCTTATATATAGTATTAGAAATACCTTGTTGGATAAAATTATTCTGCAATTTCCTAGTCTTAGACTTCCTGACTCTAGATTTCTAGTGATTTTTGTGTAGTAGACACCTTAGCCTTCACTATCACGCCCATGCAAAATTCACTTGATTCTAGTTCACAACCTCCAAGATTTCTCCACCTTCCCCCATATTCATTTCTTTCTCTTTTTTCCAAGTAGGGATCGTTATTATTATGCACATATGCGATGATGAAAAAATGTGTCATAGGAGTAGAAATAGTGCTAAAGTTCTTTATAACTAACACAGGAACACCAAGGGCATTAGTAGCTTGTAGTTTTGGAATAGGAAATTTATGGTTTACACAAATGGGGTCATTGATATTATTCTTTGTAACCTTAGAATTATTGATGGGCTTCTCATATTAGGTTATAAGAGAATTGTTTCTTATCTGGGATTGATCAGTTAAGTCTATAGAAACAGTATTTGAAGATGTAATAATCTTAGTAGGAGTAGTAGTGACTAAGACCTTCTTTTCCAGTTTATTGAACCTCTAAGATTACTGATTTGTCCACAATATGTCTCTTTAACTGTTCTCTTAATATATGTATATGGTTACTTATTAACATCCTTGGTGTGTTTGAATCCAATGCTGATAAAAGTGCAATCAAATCCCTTGCTAGGACAACTCCAATTTTAGTTCCATAACATTTAGGGCTCGTTTGGTGTACCGGATAGTGAGGATGGGATAGGATAAAATTATCCTATCCTATCTTATCTGGTGTTTGGGCGACAACAGGATAGGAATATCACTTATCCTATCCAATCCTATCAAAAGGCCTCAGTTGAAATTGCTATCCTAGGGTATATGCTGGGATAAAATCGGGCAGATAGGATAAGGGTTTTTTTTTCCCAGGCT
>JANHAO010016556.1:0-14336 GCA_026873985.1 Saraca asoca
TAGCCTTATTCCTAATTATGATGCCATTTTCATCTAATTTGTTTCTAAACACCCAATGAGTCCCTATTACATTAGTGTGTTTAGGGTCCAAACCTGGTTCCTTTCAAATTGATTTAGCTCCTCTTGCATAGCTAGAGTCAAGTTTTCATCTTTTAGGGCCTCTACAATATTTTTAGGCTTAAACAAAGAAACAAATATAGAAAAGTTACAAAAAATTTTTAGATTGCTATGTGTTACCCTTCTTGATGCATCTCTTATTATGAGTTCTTTGGGGTGATTTCCCATAAACTTCCAAGTTTTGGTGGAGAGCAGGGTGGTGTGATGTCCATGATGACAGAGTTAACATCCTCTCTTGGTGTTATAGCATGTATCTTCAAGTCATCTTGCTGAGTTCTTGGAGTTGATACAGAAGTCCACCAATGTTGTTAATCTTCTTCCACATATGACCTGTAATCACTTAGAGTAGACTCATCAAAAATTACATGCATAGACTCATCAATCTTCAAGGTCCTTTTGTTGTAAACTCTATAGGCCTTGTTGGTTAAAGAATAACCAATAAAGATTTCTTATTAGATTTGGGATCAAATTTGTCTAAGTTATCTTTATCATTATTATGAATGTAGCATTTATAGCCAAAGACATAAAAATAAGAAATATTAGGCTTTCTTCCAAAATATAACTTATAGGGGTTTTTTATTTAAAATAGGTCTTAAAAGTACCCTATTCATTATATAGCATGCAGTGTTGATTGCATTTACCCAAAAGGACTTTGGAAGAGTGCTGTCATTTAACATGGTTCTTGCCATTTCACCTAAACACCTGTTTTTCCTTTCAACAATACCATTCTGCTATGGTGTTCTGGGTGCTAAAAAATTATGTTTTATACCATGCATCTCACAAAAACCAGTGACATTCTTATTTTCAAACTCTTTTCCATAGTCACTTCTAATGGAAATAATTGAACATCCTCTCTCATTTTGAATTACATTTGCATGTCTTTTAAAGGCTTGAAATGTCTCACTTTTGTTAGATAAAAATAGAATCCAAGTAAATCTAGAAAAGTCATCCACAATTGCAAATACATAGGAGTTACCTCCATGACTTCTAATTCTGGATGGACCTATTAAATCCATATGAAGTAAATCAAGGGGTTTTAATGTTGAAACAACATTTTTAGGTTTAAAAAAGGATTTCACTTGTTTTCCTTTTTGACAGGCACTACAAATTTTGTCTTTGATGTAATGCAATTTAGGTAAACTAGATACGAAATCTTTCTTAGACAATTTTCCAATTAATTCCATGTTCACATTGCCTAATCTCCTATGTGAAATCCAAGTATCATCATTAATGCTAACTAGACATTATTGACTCTATAACCTATTAATTTCAGTTTTCTATCGCTGCCATTCGTAACTAAGCATTTATCTGAATTGAAAATGACTTGATTACCTTTGTCACAAAACTGATTTATACTCAACAGATTGTGTTCAAGTCCATCAGTGTACAACACATCATTTATACAATAGTTAGAGGACTTACCAATCTTAACTATACCTCTAACCTTTCCTTTAGAATTGTCACCAAAAGTTACCTTACCTTCATTTATAGGTGTGAAAGAAATGAACTTGTTTTTGTTTCCAGTCATATGCCTTGAACATCCACTATCTAGAAACCATAAATTTGTGCTCTGCCTCTCAATTCCTGTAATATTCAAATCATATTAGTATTGGTGGCACCCACTAAATTTTGGGTCCAGTTTTGTTAGTAGAAATAGCAGAAACTTTTCTAATAGTATTAGACTTTGGTAACCACACAGGTAACCACACAAGTCTTTCATTTGCTCTTAACAAATGAGTGCCATTTTTAAAAGGACAAACTCTTATATGGTGACCTCTATGATTGCAATAAAAGCAAGTGATATATATAGGATTCTAACTTTTATATTTTCTATAAAATGGCTGTCTATATCCTAAACCAGTTTTGTTGTATGAAAATTTTTTACTTTTGCAGCATCTCTTCAAACTTTTTGTTGCTATCAGAAAAACTTTCCAATTTTTCATTTAGAGTTTTAATCTCAGCTTTATAACATATGCATTACTCACATTCCTTTTTATCATTCAATTTCTCAACTAATGTAGTCAAATTAGCTTTTTTTTCTAACTCTTCAAACTTTTGAATCAGGCTTTCATGCTTATTTTTCATAAAGGTCAATTATTTCTTAGATTGAACTAGTGAATTATATAGCTTAAGACATAGATCAACTAGTTCTTCTTCCTCACTTTCAACATTAGATTCTTTCTTAGGTTTAGAGTCATCATTATCAGAGATAGCAAAGAAAGAATTTTTTGCCAAATACCTCTAAGTTGTCATTGTGTCTAGCCATAAGACACAACAAAGCATTTTCCTCAGATTCTTCCCCTTCTGCACCAGAATTTGCTTTATTCTCATCCCAGATAGCAAAGTTAGATCTTTTGTAGGATGGCCTTTTCTTTATTTTTTCATTTTCCAATTATTTCTTGATATAAACCAGACAATCTAGCTTGATGTGGCTAGGTTTCTTGCATTTGAAGTAGGTAGGAATTGTGCTGATAGAGTTCCCTTGCTCAGATTTATTGTTATTGTTATTCTTCTTTTGTGGAGCTAATTTTCTTCTATCTTTACTCCTCTTCTCTTTGATGATCCTTTGCAATATTTTACTCATAAATACTACACCTTCTTTATCAAGTTTGTCAAATGCATCCAGATCACTTTCAAAGTCTTTTTCATCTGATTCTGACACCTTTGCAACTTTTAGTGCTTGACTCTTTTTCTTTTTGTCATCCCTATTCTTCTTATATCTTCTTAATTCCAGTTTATGCTCTTCAAGGTTGCAAAAGAGTTCCTGAATTGTAGGGATGCCCATGTTCAAAGACTCCTTTATTGCTATGACCTTGGGCTGCCACTCTTTTGTCAAGGATCTAAGTACCTTGTGAACAAGATTTGCATTTTCAAATCTTTTACCAAGCAAAATTAAATGGTTAGTAATCACTACAAACCTTTGGATCAAATCCTTAATAGACTCACCTCCTCTATCTTAAACATCTTATATTGAGACATTAAGACATATACCTTTGAAGCCTTTACCTGTGATGTACCTACATAAGTAATCTTAAGTGTACCCTAGATTTCCTTACTAGTGTTACAATTAGAAATTCTTTCATATTCATTAGGAGACAAAGAATTAGATATTATCTATTTCACTTTAGCAGCCAATAGATGTTTCTTTCTTTCATCATCAGTCCAAAAAGATTTTGGTTTTAATTGAACTTTACCATTAATTATAGTTCTAGGAAGCTCATAACCATATTCTACTAATTCCTACATATCAACATTTGTTGCTTCTATGAAATCTTTAATCTTTTGTTTCCAATATGTATAGTGCTCACTGTTAAAACCTGGGGACTTATGCATAGGGGCATTCAGGTAGTAGAAAGAAATCTAAATCCATTTCAAGAAAAACAACCAGGTGTATTAAGAGCCAAAGCTCTGATACCAACTGTCAAGTCCCATAAATCAGAGTTAAACACAAATAACAATGGGATCTTGCCCTTATTCCTTTAGAGGAATATGTATACACCTTATTATGATTCTATTTTTTTGAAAAGATAATGTAGCAAATCAATATATTGAATCAATGTTATACAGATTATGAGATATATCAGAATTGATTATTAAACAGCAAAATGTAAAAGAGCAGGAGAAAAAGTAAGCAAGACCACAATTTTTAAAGTGGTTCAACTTCACCTGAAACTATAGATGAAGTTTACTCCACTTGGATAATCCTTAATCGAATCACCACTTCAATTAAAAGAAAAATAATCAGGATTACCAAGCTCCTGAACTGCTAGTATAATATAAAAACAAATACACGCGAATTTGCAGGGATCTTGCTAACCTAGAAGATTTAACATAGGCTCTTTTAAACCTAAACAAGATTTGTAAATCCTTAGAAATCTCAAGAACAAAAGAAACAAGATCAAGATAGGAATACAATACTAAAGTGAGAAATAATCTCAATTACCCTTTATAAAATTTGCACAACTTGATCTTCAATTAATTTGATTTAGAAAAAGAAAGGGGAAGAAGATAATTTTGTAAAGTACTGAGACTTCTTTGATTTTTGCAGTTGAGAGAGAAAGAATAAGATGTTATCATATAAAGTCTAAAGGTGGTTGAGGCTATTTATAACTGTTGTAACTGACTCTAACAAAATAACTGACTTTTAGTTCGTGAATCAATTCAAAGTGGTTACAATTATTTTCTATTTATGAATCGATTTGTGAATCAATTTGTGCATGAAGTTCATGAAGAACATTCTTGACTGAATCAATTCATGAATTGAATCATTGTAATTGAATCAAGAATGGAATCAATTGGTGAATCGATTCAGTTCAAAATCTTAACCTTTGGTAAAAAGAATTTTTCAAAAACTCAATTCACAAATCAATTAGTGAATCAATTCTAATATGATTTTCACAAGTTCTTCTAGGAATCAATTCATAAATCGATTTTTTGAATAAAAAAAGTTTTTCAAAATTTGTATTGTGAAAGATTATTTAATAGTTTATTTCAAAAATATCTAATTTTTCCTCTCTTCAAATGGTTTATTCTTCCACAAAATGTTAGTTAAAAATATTTAAAGTTATAAAGATCAAATTGCTTAGAATTCATTTATGAAAGATCCTAAAAAATAAAGTCCTAAATCTAAAGCTAGATCTCTTAAATCACAAACTTCAAATTTGTAAAATACATAACAAACACTGAAGCATATGTTTAGATATAAAACTTGTTTATAAACTAAAATTGTTTTTCAACATTAAAACTAAGGAAAATGTGTGACTAGGGTGACCTAGGTTAATAGTGAGGCTTGTAGGGGGTTTCTTAATTGTGACCTTCTATACCGGTCACATTTCGTGGATTGGGGCATGGAAAAGTTCATATCAGGGCATGATATAAGGTTTAGGTACATGATTAAGGGTCTCCAACTGCTAAATTGGGATAGGCATACCGAGTTTATGCTAGTATGCTTAGGAGCATGACACATGAATAAGGATATATTGATGCCAACACTATGAATATGTTGAAAATCTCCGCATTTCCTAAATATTTAAGTCCTACATGTGTGAGTGTATTGAATCTTGCCTAAACAAAATTTTCTATTTGGTAATAGGAAAAATGCCGCCTAAGACTCGATCTTTGGCTCACTCTGGATGCCGACTGGAAGAAGAGTCCAAAAGAGCCTCCTATGAGCCATTTTCTTCCCAACCTTTGGCTCGAGGCTGGGATAGACCTAGGGGCTAAGGCCATGCTAGAGGCTGAGGTAGGGTTGTAGAAGTAGAAGTGCAACCAAAAAGTTCCCACCTTAAGTCAGAAACTTCTTCCATTTTTAGAGCTTCAGCTGGCTCTTCTATTACAAATTCCTCAGAGTGGGCTACAGACTTATAAAGAGTTGTAGGTGAACTTGTGAATGAATTGGCTCACTAGAGATTACAAAGATAACAAGACTAGGAAGAGGCAAGAGTAGCCTTGGGTAGTTAAAGAAAGATTTAGATCTCAAGGCTGTAGTAGAGATTTCAGAAGGTGGACATTTGCAGCTTCTGGTGCACCTTTCTCTTGGAAACCTGAGCTACCAATATTCTCACAACATTCAAGTGTGGGTACTTAGAGTAGTAGGTCCATAAGTTCTACTACTTTCCATTATCATCCTCTTGGGGGATCTAATTTAAGTCATCTCACTTCAGCTAGATTTGGGGCGGTGAGGTTTTGCCAACTTTGTGGGAGAGGCCACTTAGTGAGAGACTACCCCTACTCTTCTATTTTGCCTAGTGGCATTGGAGCCATAGGTGCATCTAGGAGTGCTCTAGCTCGATTTGTGCCAACCACAAGGCCTCCAATGTCTGATTTTGCTGCTAAAAGGGGAGGTAGAAGCTTGGTTAGTAGAGGTCATGGTAGCAGTCAGGGAGCCATTGTGATAGTATATACCCTAACTAGGTAGGATGCTTAGGCTTTTGATGTTGTGATCATAGGTACCTTAGTAGTCAATTCTATTTCAGCTTATGTATTATTTGATTTGAGTGCAACCCACTCATTTGTGTCTACTGACTTGGCTATACGACTTGTTAGACCTCGGATCCTTTTCGAATTACAACTATTGATATCTATTCCCCTGGGTCAGACATTGACATCTAGTGAAATGATTTCCTTTTGCAAAATCAGTGTGTGTGAAACTATTTTGCCTGCCAATTTGATTATGTTAGACATAGTTAATTTTGATATTATCTTAGGCATGGATTGGTTATCAACACATTATGCATGCATTGATTGTCATAACAAATTGATAAACTTTCATGTGCCAGCCAAAGAGGTTCTTATACTTCAAGGAGATAGGGGTGATATTCCTGTTAATCTAATTTCTGCCTTGCATGCTACTAAGATGATTAAAAAGAGATGTGAGACTTTGTAGTAAACTTAATCTAAACAGCGGTGTTGCACCTGATGCAACTAAGATATAGTTGAAAAGTCCAATTTGGCTTATTGGCTAGAGAAAGTATGAAGAAGGTGCCATTGCAAAAGTTACTTATCATGAAACTAACCATGGTTTACCATAAATAGAAAAAAGGATCGCAAATCCAAGGTTATGGCTTGTTGATGGAGACTAGGGAGGCCAATAACTACATTTGTAATGTTGGACTCTAGAGGAGAATTGGTTAATATGTTGCATGTTGGATCAGTTTCATTATGATATGAAAATATGACTAATTAGCCATGCAGGAATAATGACCCACAATGTGTTCTTAAATTTCTTAGTAATCATCATTACACGTTATTGTCCTAAGAGCTGCTAATGCAACATGTATGTGGTTAAGGGAAGGCCTAATGGAGATTATTTCTATGCTGGCAAATGAAAAATTCTTAAGATGACATTAAAGGGATAAAACCATTGCCAACAATGGTTTTAGGAGAGGAAGGTTTTCCTTGCATTTATAAAGATGTAGAAATTTCTAAGGACTAGCTTCCCAGACACCAAGGCATTATCAAGAGGGCTATCACTTTTGGGCATAACCTTCTGAGGCCATTGGCAATAGTTGCCATGCTATGGTTCCATTAAGGAGATCTTGTCATGGAAGCTTACACCATTGGAGCAATTTCTAACAAGTGATGAGGAATTTGAGATACTTGAATGGGTCATGGTGAATGTTACCAACAAATTTGATATAAACATAAAAATTAGCCATTAGTTATGATTGGCTTTTTGCTTCTTTGCTATTTGTTTCTAGCCATGGATCCTAAAAAGTTAATGTTGTGTGTATTAAGGGTACAATTGGAGATCGTGAGTGTGGAAAGGAAAGATTATGTGTATATATATAAGTTTTGAAAATAGCTTGTGAAGTGACTAGGGAATGTTTGATTTTCCTTATGTAACCTATGACAATGAGTATATGTGTAGTGAGACAGGAAATTGTAATGCCAAATGTTGGACTAGATGGGTAATATTATCTAAGTAGGCATGGTAGAATGTTTTGAATGGCCAAAAAGTTTCAGAAAGGTAGTGAGGTAGATTTATGCTTATGAGTTAAAAGGTTGAGGTTGATTAGTGCTTTAGTGAGTATAATAGGCCTTAATCCATATTATGCCATGTCTTGTTTTAATTGAAATAGTTGAATGAGAATATATTAACGTTATGCCACATATGATATGTGCGAGTATAAAGGTATGTAGCTATATGTGGTTGTTTGAATCCTAAAAATTTTCCAAGTGTTTGTAAGTGTTTGAATATGAAATGAGTATTGGAGATGGCCCATATACTTTTGAGTAAATAGCATTACTTTTATGATGATGTTATGCACTAATTGATATGGTATTTTGAGTTGATCAAGATAGGTTAAGGGTTATATGAGAATTGTGTTATGTATTTGGTTGAAATGTATTATTGTGGGAGTATAGCTTTGTTCAAAAAGGTTGCATTTAGGAAGATGCTAAGTGTGAGCACTTGTGTACATATAATGACATTATCTTATGTAGATATGAATGAGTATTGTACTTATGAGTTAATATGGTTAACCCATTATAACATGAGTAGTGATGTGTGATTATAAAACTTTCTAGTGTGGGAAATTAGAGTTGAATGGATGTCCTAACTAGGACCTTAATTGCATATTTAGATTGTTACTTAGATGTGATAGATATGAGTTCATTCTTTTGATTTGGTGTGGAGAATTCATGATATAATCAGGAAAGGCTTGCCCGACATTATGTTTCTCAATGCTTCGGTCTTTCCATACTTTTAGAGGAGAGAAAAGAGGTTCCTATTGGAAATGTTGCTATTTGAGATCATAATGATCAACTAGTGGGAAGTTATCTAAGTAAATCTTCGACTTTTAAAAAAGTTGTTCATAAATTGTAGGAAACCTCAGATCTTAGAGAGGAGCTTAAGACGACCATCCCTAACAAGGCAAGTTTTTAGAAATTAGTGAATTCTCATTAGCAACTTTTGGTTAATGGTTCCCTCTTTGATACTATAACAGGCAGCGATATCTAGGAACCATCTGATGGTACCTTTCAGAGCAAAACCCATGTTTCTTAGGAGCAAGGTTAAGAGAAGCCTTAAGAATGCTATGTGGAATGGCATATCTTTTCTTGGTTGTTTGTTGATATGATGGATTTTTCATTATTGGTTAGGGTCAATGATGAGATTTTGTAAAAAGGAGCAAATCATAAAACTCTACTTTAAAGAATATTCTCTTGTGAAGGTTTTATATGAAAATCAATGTAAAGAAGAGATGACATGGAACCTAAGTCTCTTATGATAGATAAATATCTTATTAGTTCAAGTGACTTGTTGGTATGAATCTTTGCTTCTTATAACTATGTTTTTAGAATTCGAGGATGAATTCTTTTATTAGGGGGGAGAGGGAGTTTGTAATACCTTTAAAAAAAGGGGGAAATAGAAAATATTTTTCTGAGGGACTAAAGTGCAGTTTTATTTTTTTTTGTTGGGGTCGTAATATAATTTTTCCTTTTTCCAGAAGAACTTTTTTTAAAGCGGTGCTAGGTCAATGGGGCAAAACTACAATTTGCCCTATTTCTTTTTATATATATTTTTCCCAATAGCCTCTTTTTTTCTTCCTTGCGCTCGAAGCCTAAACCCTTTGTTTGCGGTTGTGCTTTCTGGCACTTCTACCTCTTTAGTCATTGTTGTTCGACCACATCTGGCTGCTGTCCACCCTCTTTCTCTCCTTCTTCGGTGCCTCCTTTTTGCTGCATAGCTCAGTAGCTCTTTCTCTTTCTTCTAGCTCTAGTTTGGCCAGTGCTCGAATCAGCTTATCGGTGGCAATCCAGTCGACGCCGAGCTGCCCACCTTTACTTTGGATGGTGGTGGTATTTTTAGAACAAAAAGTTTATTTTATAGTAAGTTTACAACAAGTTTTCAAAAAATCTAGCCTGAAACCCTTACTTTCAAAATTGAAGAAAGTTGAAATTTTTCTTGTTAAATTGCTTCAGTTAAATTCCGATTGAAGGATCAAGCACAACAACATCAAATTTTTAGAGTTTTAGCTGAAAAATCCAAGTAAATGGTTCAGCTACTTGATTTTAAAATTTTAGCTTAGATATTGAAGTTCAATGTTAGTGTAAAATAGGTGTCCTTAGTTAGAGGACTTTAAAATTTAGTTCAAGTATAGATTTTGATGTTGATTATACCTAAATAGGTTGAGAGACTCGATTTTTCACATTAGTTGATCTAGCATTTTGAGGAGTTTCTATGGTGAGTGTATAATCCTATTCTTTGATAAATCTCATTTACAATATGAAACAATTTAATGATATGGATTATTATGATTTTTGAAATAATGAGATTTCTCTTTATGTTGATTTGTTTCAAAAGTTTGATGGTATGTTATATATACATATGAAAAATGATTTGTTGTGATGCAATTATGCATTTTACCTTAATTTATATTATTGGAACTGGTGATTCCATTTTACTATATGATAAACAAATATAAGAATGATTTAGTGCACTTATGCATGTTGTAATGATTATTATTTGCGAAAGCAATGACTTTATCTTACTATGATTTAAGTATTTATGTATTTTGGACTAATGTTTTTGAATGATTTATTGAGGTCCTAAATCTTTTGGAAATTCATTGGAAACTCTCAAGTGCACTTGTGAATAGAAGTTTTGTTGGAGGATTAAGGAGAGAATACTTGAATACTTGAACACATGAAAATATGAATACATGATTGGTGTATAAGGATGGATTATGGTGATATTTGTTAGGTATGGTTACCTTTGGGAATTGTCCTTTGGGATTCCAATTAAGTATTTTGTTATTTGAATATTGATAAATTATAGAAAGCTTTATTGAATTTCTCTCATGTTTACGCCATGATGGATATTTTTCATGGTAGCATACTTTATTACTTATTTTATAATGTTGAATATCATATGTTATTCATTTGACTTTCTTGATGGATGAAAGTTTCCAAAACTATTTTGAAATCAAAGCTTTTGAACGAGGTAAGCGTATATTCACGATTATATACATATTTTAGCATTTGAATTTTGAATATGATTTATAAATGAAGTTTTTGATTTTCTTAATGGGATTGTCTACTCACTGAGTTTCAATTAAACTTATCCTATTTTTTAATGTTGATGGTGGATTTTGGTTAGACCTAAATTCAGCCAATAGAAGGGGTTCTTTGGGGACCCAAGCCATTTTTTGATCATTGAGGCGGTCGAAAGGTGCTGAATAGCAAGAGGAAGGGGGAGAAGAAAAAAATACACAAAGGTTTAATGTGGTTCAGCCAAATCTGGACGACACCGAACCCTACATCCACGGAGATATTTTATTTTATTGAAGGAGTTTCTACAAAGTTTTGGCTATAGCTTACGAAAGAGTTTCTACGAATGCTAAGTTACCTCCTTTCTTTTCTCTTTTCCTTTTTTTTTGGCTCTAGCCCCCCATTTATAGAAGCATAGAGGGGTACAAATAGAATTAAATATCTTGTACATCTGTTACATTAAATATTAAATGTACAAGATTGCCTAGGGTACTATAGACTGATTTTTGTAAGTTACTTTCTAAATGTGGGGCCTAATGGCTATATTTTGCAAAATAGTAGTGTAGGTCATCCACTGGCCTTAAGCACGACCTCAATGAGCTTCTGGCTAGGTGAAGCTGCATCCTAGTGAACTGGAGCTCGCGTGCTGAGGCTGTTACTAGCTCGTGACCTTAAAGTGGTTTAGCCAGTGAACTCGAGTCTTCAGCGAGTTAAAGTCTCTTCGCAGCGACCTCACAATCTGGTAAACTCGTCCCTTTGTCAGACTTGGCTTCTTCTGGGCTTTTGCTAGCCTATTGTACGGTGCCAAATTCTATTGATAACACTAGCCCCCTAACTCTCAGTTCGCTCTGCAGACTGGAAGCTAGAATTCTGCTGGCAAAAGCTTGTGTTGCTGCGATACACCATAACTCTGGCCTTTATCTCGCACACTTGCTTCCCTTTACGAGGTGTGACTTCAGTGAACTAGGGCCTTGTGAGACTCAGAAGGCTGCATGGACAAGTTTCTATGGTTAGACCCTTATTCGACCCATTCTAGATCCAAACCAGAAAATCTTTTTAATCTCAATCATGAACGTCAGTGTAGTCAAAGTCTTTTGGGTTAACTTACCATTTCATTGTTCTAGACAAAGTGCATCTTGTGGTTATTAGTGTGCGGCCTCGTTTTCCTTCAAACCATTAAATGAGAGTGGTTGGGGATTTCCTTCTGGATCCTTTGGCTAGATTAGGTTGATTCTATTTAAAGCATGGGAGTCCTCTTCTTCCTTCAGAGAGTGACAGAGTGGAAGTTTTAGATAAACCCTTTGATTTCCTGATAACCTGCCTTTTGGGTGAGGCATGTATGGTCTGCTGCATAAGAAACTTCAAAGTCAATACTTCTCCATTAAAGTGGAGGGATCTTATATGGATCTCGGACTATGTCCTCACAGTTATGAGGTTTCTCCTTTTTAGTCG
Source organism: Saraca asoca (assembly GCA_026873985.1). Taxonomy (NCBI): domain Eukaryota; kingdom Viridiplantae; phylum Streptophyta; class Magnoliopsida; order Fabales; family Fabaceae; genus Saraca; species Saraca asoca. The sequence continues at coordinate 12,061 of JANHAO010016556.1, forward strand.
TTCTGGCAGGCCTCTCCAGACCTCTCAATTTTGGGAGTCAAGTTGAGAAAGAGCTTGCTGCTGAGGAAGGGGGCTGGAAGAAGAAAGTTAGGGACTTAAGCTAGTTGGAAGGCTTCTAGTTGGCAGGTGTTCATCCCTCAGTGTCTAGCCCTCTGATTGGTGGGAGCTTTCCCTCTGTGCATCAATCCTTCTTCCAAAAGAATTGGCTATAGCTTTCTCTAACTTATATTTTGACTCTTTCTGATGTAGATGTACTTCACTGAGGCTTTTTGATGAATAAAATTTTCTTCTTTTTCTTTCTTCAAGTACTTGATTATTCATCCTGTAATTCTCAAATGATAAATATTAATTTTGCACATAAGAATAATTGAATAGCTAATTGGCAATGCTTTTTAATTAAAAGATAAATTTAGTCTAAATATAAGTGAGCAATATGTGGGTAGGCTGTATGGCACTAAAGCATATGGTCGCATGAGAGCTACAAAGTTTTGATCACATAGGAGCTGTGAGATTTTGTTTGCATGAGAGCTGCAAAATTTTGATCGCATAGGAGCTGTGAAATTTAGGTCACATGCATATAGTGGCTAAGAAAGTTGCTCGTATGCATGGTGAGATCGCAACATATGGTGGCTAAGAAAGTTGCTTATATGTGCAGTAAGGTCATTACACGTGTGTGGTGATTAAGAAAGTGGCTTGTACATGTGAGCTTTAAATTACATACATATGCTGGCTAAGAAAGTGGCTTGTATGTATGACAAGATCGCAACACACGGTGGCTAAGAAAGTTGCTTGTACATGCAGTAAGGTCACTGCGTGCACACGATGGCTAAGAAAGTGGCTCGTACGTGCGAGCTTTAAATTACACACATGCGGTGGCTAAGAAAATGGCTCACATGTATGATAAGATCACAATGCATGGTAGCTAAGAAAGTTGCCTATACGTGCAGTAAGGTTGCTATGCGTGCACTGTGGCTAAGAAAGTAGCTCATACACGTGAGCTTTAAATTACACACATACAATGGCTAAGAAAGTGGCTCGCATGTATGATAAGATCACAATGCATGGTGGGTAAGAAAGTTGCTCGTACATACAATAAGGTTGCTGCGCGTGCATGGTGGCTAAGAAAGTGGTTTGTATGCGCGAGCTTTAAATTGCACACATGTGGTGGCTAAGAAAGTGGCTCATACATGTGAGCTTTAAATTACACACATGCAGTGGCTAAGAAAGTGGCTCGCATGTATGATAAGATCACAATGCATGGTGGCTAAGAAAGTTGCTCATACATGTAGTAAGGTTACTGTATATGCATGGTGGCTAAGAAAGTGGCTCGTACATGCGAGCTTTGAATTACACATATGCACATAGTGGCTAAGAAAATTGATTGTATGCATGGTGAGATCACTGCATGCATGTGATGGCTAAGAAAATGGCTTGCATGCATAAGCTTTAAGTTGCATGCGAGTTGTGAAATTTTGATCGCATGAGAGTTATGAAGACTAGGTTGCATGAAAGTTGTGAAATCTTGATCATATGAGCACAATATCGAGAAGTAGGCCATGATAGTGTGATACCTTGCTGGTTGCATTAATGTGATGCTTAATTATAACTTGGGACTTAATTTGCAAAGTGCATACTTATCTGGATCTCAAGATCAAGTCAAACATTTTTCAAAATTTTTAGAAGAATCTACATGAATCGAACTACACAAAATTCGGACCAGTTTCGCTTGTCATATTACAAGTTCAATATATGGTCCTCACTACAGTCGACTGTTCCTACTCAGGGTTTCGCTCAGGGGCCGTCACCCAATGTGATGGGAAAGACACGACACTTGATCAGTGGATTACTTGTCTAAAGATCCATCTAATCATTTACGTGGGTCACTGTTTCCATTGTACAGCGAGAAGGTAGGAATTTTGAGCTTTTAGGGGAGGGCTCCATTTTGATCCTTCTGGAGAAGGGAGTTCTGTTGTGTTGTTTTCTACAAGTGCACGGTGTAGTTATAGTAGATACCAACAAATACGGGTCAAATCCCACAGGGATCTTGTTATCAATTACCAGAGTTGACAATGTAAGTTGACTAAATCAAATAAGAATATTAAAAGTAATAGAGAGACTGAATGAAAGAGTAGCAAATAAATAATAAGTAAAGTGTAATTATAAAAGCTTAGGATTGAGGTTTTACCATACTTATGATTTTTAACAATTAATTGAAATCTTTCCTATTATGATTACTTGGATAATTGAGGATGGTTTAGCCTAAATTAATTACTAGC